>JAWWNH010000004.1:16827500-17020000 GCA_034641385.1 Darevskia mixta
CTTTTAACACTAGATGTATTAAAAAAACAAAGTCCAAGAGCAGAGCTAACATTAT
Source organism: Darevskia mixta (assembly GCA_034641385.1). NCBI lineage: Eukaryota > Metazoa > Chordata > Lepidosauria > Squamata > Lacertidae > Darevskia > Darevskia mixta. Next base: position 16,827,556 of record JAWWNH010000004.1, read on the forward strand.
GATAAACGATCTTGGTTTCGATTCTTCTAGAGCGTCCTGCTGTAATTGACCCGACCCGTATTATTTCGGCTGAGATATGCACACAGTGAGACTGAGTCATAATGTAATTAATTAATACACTAGACACACAAGAAACAGGGAAAGTGTTGCAAGGCACAATGCAAAATAGTTAAATGAATCATGTTGACATGGATGTATGGAAATAGGAAGGATAATGAAATATAAAGAAGGACATGTGTTGAACAAAAGCATTTTATGTATTTCAAATATTTGAATCAAGACTACCTTTGCCTACCTGGAAAAAGGAGTGATTCCTGCCCTCTGTGGATGACAGCCTTGAATTCAGAACACATGCACATAATTATGAGGGCCAGCAAACTAATTTGGGTTTCTGGTTGCTTGATTTCATCTCATCCAGTCCCAACGTGAGCCTGGTGATGGGAACGAGCTTGTTATGAAGAAAGTCACTGATAAAAACAAACATATAGAAATCACTGGTAAGACTATTCCAAGCTATTCTCTCATGACTTGGGAATTGATGTTTGTGGACCTCTCTCTTTGACCTCTGCCTTTGCCTCAAAGTGGAAGCAAACATTTGTTTTGTTTCCACCTCCCCCCTCCGTGTGTCTGTTTATGTAGCTTCTTAATCATAGTAATCTGTGGCTGTATGGTCCACTGCAAGGTAACTAATGAGTGGTTAGCCATAGGGTAGAAATTATGGGTCAGACAGGGCCCCCAGTGTAGTTCCTTGGCAACGGGACAAATTGTGCTAACTTGTCTTACAGAAAATGGGTCTGGACTTCATTGCCTAAGTCATTGGAACTGTCTTCTCTCCATGTTCTCTTCGGAAAGCTTTTAACCACCTGCTTTCCTGAACCCTAACCCAAGACTGATTCACACATGCAATCACACCACTTGATGGCTCAGCTTTCTTTGTCATCCCTACTCTGGTGACTGGGCATTGACTACTAGGCACAGAGAAAGAGGCCATGGAAAGTGATTGGCTGATTTCTATCTCAGGGAACACCAGCGGCCAACAGCCAGTCTCTGTGTATGTGTGTGATATCCCTTAATTTTCCACTGCAAGATAAATAGCTTAAAAATTCTATATACATATAGTGAAGCTGCTCCGCCCAACTTTAAGGAAGTCACTCCATTCCCCTACCCCTATATGTTCAGTGAACATGTGTGAAGACCTCGTGTTAACTAGTTTTTTATCAACACCAGTGTCAGGGGCTTGTCGGGTTCCGAGGCAGTGTCTGAGGACACAGGTGGCCGAGGGAAGGCACATCTTACACCTGAGGAGGTGTTGGAGATGTGGGACGAGGAACAGGCACCGCCCCTGTTGACACCAGAAGTGGGGGAGGAGGTGTGGCGAAGTGAGGGCGAGGAACGAGCACCGCCCGCGTTGACGCCAGAAGCAGTAATGAGACAATGGGAGGAGCCTCCGACCGGGGCTCCAGTGCAGCCAATGGGCGGGGATCAGGAAATGGAGACCGGGGAGGAGGTGAGGCTCGAAGATCCTGCTAGAGCATCGGAGACAACCAGCATGGAGGAGGAAAGTGAAAGGGAAGGGGCAAGCGCCGCCCCTCTTAGGTCCAGAAGACGGAAGCGGAAAGAGGAGAGGCGGCGCCTGGGTTTTGCGAAGCTCTTATGCTGGGGGCGGAGCCGAAAAGCGGTACTCAGGGGAACTGACACAGAGGAGTCGGATGACGGATTGTAATACCCGATGTGCTTGATGCTGTAAATAAAGCCATTAGTTTAGCAAACGGTGTTTGCGGATGCTTACTCTTGAGGAGGATATACATCCCTCTCACAACCAGAGCCACCAGAAAGTACTTCCTCATACAATGCAACTAGAGAACTTCCAACATGCTGTAGGGAAAAACTGGGACGCCATTTTCCTGGATGTCGTCTTCCTGTTTCTTCTCGCGAGAGCAGGGTGGCCATTTTGGGCTCTGTGATATCGTGTGATTTTGTGCCCCATATCCCCCACCCCTTCAAATGCCCCCAATTCTGTTTTGTTTTTTTCAGGGGGAAATCACGGTGCGAGATTGCACGAGATAATGGCACCCAAAATTGCAGCTATGCTCTTGCGAGGAAAAAATGGGATGTCCCTGTCTTTCCGGGACACTTGAGGGGCATGAGGTAATGATGTCTACCAATTGGGGCAGCTTTAAAAGAAGATTAATGGAGGAGGAAGGATGCCACTGAAAGACAATCACTGGGAATTGCAGAGATGGGAAGAGTGCTGTTGCTCTTAGGCCCTACTTTCAGGCCTGCCATGGTATATTCTTGGCCACTATGAGAACAGGATGCTGGACTAGGTGGGCTTATATTCACATCTAGTCCTCACTTTGAGATTTAAGGTCTAGAGGCTCTAGGAGTTGAGTGAGGAGATCTCAGCCCCGAAGAAAGATAACTCTAGCAATGCAGTTACTGACAGATATATGGGTGGTGGAGATCCCTGTGGTGATTGCCTGGCTGGTGTTCCTGCAAAAGTGAGGCATAAGTGGAAGAGATCCATTTGTCACATGAATGCACATTTTGGCCAATACAGGTTTTACATTCACATTACAAATCCGACTGAGGCAAGAGCCAGCCGAAGCCTCAAATGCCCTTCGAGAGCAATTTCCCTAACCCACCCAGTCACAGAGAAAATGCTGACCCAGTCTGGGATGCAAGTCCTATTCTAACAGCTCAGCTGAATAAATACCAGCAAGCATATCGATATTTTCCCAGGAACTGAATAAACAGCCACTTCCTTTTTTCTTTTTTTCAAAAAAGTGTCTCTTTTTAAAGCAAAAGTTCCACACCCAGCAAATCATCACTATAAAAAAATTCAATTTCGAAACAAAACAAAAACAGTCGAGTGTTTTTTTCCATCTCACTGCTTTATTCCACAAAGTCCTTGCGGTCCCATTGAGTTGAGATTTTAAGAGCATTAAATAAATAAACCACTTTGCCAAAAAGAATTGCTTTTTTATTTTGTTCCCTTCCCCTCAAGATGCCTCCTTACTGCACAGGGAGACTTATTTTTTTTTATGTGAAAATCTCAAGCGGAGATGGCGCATTCCAATCAAGGCCGGCATCAGCAGGCAGAATCCTCAGGCACTTGGTGATGATGTCACTGTCCCCCACCCATGACCTGCTCCTTGTCTGAAGTCACTAAGGAGCACATTCCCTGCTGGTGCAGTGGTTAGAGTGTTTGACTAGGACCTGGGAGAACAGGGCTGTAACCCTCACTCGAACACGAAGCTCAGTGGGTGACCTTGCGCCAGTCACAGTTGCTCAACCTAACCTATCACACAGGGCTTTTGTGAGGAGAAAGTGAAGGAGAAAGCACTGAGCTCCTTAGAAAGATGAAATATAAATGTAATAATAAATGAATAATTAACAAAAGCACGCAAGTAGGAAATTTATCTTGTTTCCAGTTTTAGTGACTGTCTTTCTGCTACTGTTGCTGTTTGGAAAGCTATCTAGCTGTAATTATAATATTGTGTGTTATAAAAATGTGACACCAGATGGCGATGTACAGCTCAATGGCAAATTGCATATATATTTTTGTAACTTTTTTTCATAGCATTTTCATAGCGTTTTTTTATATCTATGTAGATCCAGCCTGGAAGCAACCCTACCTTCACTCCACCTTTTCCCCTAATGGGACTCAATGCAACTTACAGATAATAGCTACTAAAAACATAGAAAACAATTAAACACCAACAGAATTTAAATGATATGCATATATAAAATCTACAAATATAAAATATAAAAATAATTACAGTAAAAACAGCACAGCCCCAGCCCTTTCATTAAAAGCAGTCAGTTCCCAAAAGCCTTTTGGAACAAGAAAGTCTGCATCTGCTGGCAGAAGGACAAGGAGGGAGGCAGTCTAGCTTTTCTAGGGAGGGAGTTTCAAAGTATGGGAGCAGCCACTGAAAAGGCCCTGTCCAAGCATGACCGTGAGGGAGGAGGGATCGAGAGAAGAGCTTCCCCAGAAGATCTCAAAACCCACGATATGTCTCAAACATTGTGTTGTGTAGCAAGGATGTGAACACCCATAGGAGGCCACTGTAAACTGTACAAGTTGCTTTTATTCATGATAATAAGCATGCACCTATAAATAACTTGAGTTACAAGTTTATTTATACAGATTCTGATAAAATACACTGTTTGAGCTTTTGATGGTTTTGAAAACTTCTCAAACCAACTTCATCATTAGTCATACAAACAAACAAACAAACAAACAAACAAACAAACAAACATACAATACACATACACAAGCACTAATGGATAATGGATAATACACATGGATAATGATCCTCAATCCCACTCCCTCTTCATGAAGAGCTGGGTGAAGGTGCAACCTGTGAAACCACAGCACAGCCAGATCACACCTTTGTGCTTTGAAAAAGAATGCTTTTAAATAAGTGCCCCTTTTGCTCTCTGTCTTGGTACATTGGACTATTTGAGGTGATAGTAGAATGAAAACCCAGAAGTTACAAGCAGCAGAAGAGCAGGTTTGGCTCCCACTGAAAGCAAAGGGAAACAGAAGCGAATATGCATATTAATGAAAAGAAAAGTGGGTTGACTGAATGAATAACTAAATGAGGTTTTAACAGAGAAACCGATTGAAGCAACTAAAGGAAAATAATAATTATTGCACACTCCTAGAATTCTTGCACACTTAAACAGCTCAGAATTAGATTCACTGGATCAACCCACAAATGGAGCACAAGGCACCCTAGTGCAACAGAAGAGGCCGAGGCAAAGAGATTTTGTTCCTCAAACAGACCTGAGGTTCATAGGAGTCTCAATTTCTGAAGGGGAGATTGGTAAAGTAGATATGAAAGTCATTGCTTTACAGTGTTTTGGGTTTTTGCCGTTTTGTTGGGATTTTACATCTGAGATGTGGTGCCTCTGGAACAGCGACCTCCAGAAGAGACTCACACCATCAGTTTTGTTTTGAGAGCCAAATATACTGACCCACTAAACCACAGGGCCATTTTCTGATGCCACTAAAAACATACTTTATTCCCCACAAGAAGCTCAGGATTTAGAGTTTGTGAAGAGGGTTGTGTACATAAGGCAAACCCAGTGTTCTCTCAAATAAGGTTTTGCTTTCGTGCTTTGGGGCCCATTAAGACATTTCCCCCTGATCTGACTACCCAAAAGATTGTCCCCACCTTCTTCCATAGCATGTAGTACCATCTACTTTCTTGAGCCATACGGAGTCATGCTGAACATGATTGGGAACATGCTTGTTTTCTCCTGCTCTGGAGGGTAGGATTCGAACCAATGGCTTCAAATTATAAGAGATTCCAACTAAAAATTTGGAAAAAAACTTTCTGACAGTAAGAGCTGTTCAGCAGTGGAACAGACTCTCACAAGGGGGTGAGGATGGACTCTCATTTCTTGGGGATTTTTAAGCAGAGGTTGGATGGCCATCTGTCAGGGATGCAAGATTCCTTCATTGCAAGAGGTTGGATTATATGACCCTTGGGGTCCCTTCCAGCTCTACAATTCTATGATTCTATGACATGAGCACTTGCTTCACAATGAATTCTTAACATCTCTCTTGGGGACCTTTTTAATATGTGCCAGTGTGGTATGGTGGTTAAGAGCGGTAGACTCATAATCTGGTGAACCGGGTTCGCGTCTCCGCTCCTCCACATGCAGCTGCTGGGTGACCTTGGGCTAGTCACACTTCTTTGAAGTCTCTCAGCCTCACTCACCTCACAGAGTGTTTGTTGTTGGGGAGGAAGGGAAAAGAGAATGTTAGCCGCTTTGAGACTCCTTCGGGTAGTGATAAAGCGGGATATCAAATCCAAACTCCTCCTCCTCCTCCTCCTCCTCCTCCTCCTCCTCCTCCTCCTCCTCCTCCTCCTCTTCTTCTCCTTCTTCTTCTATGCTGTAACCTCCAGTTTCAATGTGGCCCGTATCCTGCATCCCAGTGGAAATGTCTGGAACTGGTAAGAAGAGAGGATGAGTGAGAAAAACCCTCTCCAGGCTTGACTACGACAATGTGTTGCGTGTGGGGCTGCCTTTGAAGTCTTCTCAGAAATGCCAGCCCATCCCTTAGGCTGCTGAGTGTCACAAGTTATTCGGGACATGTCTTGCCAGTTCAAAAACAACTTTGCTGGCTTCTCATGCAAATCTGGGCACCATTCAAAATGCCTGTGCTGAACTCTAAAGCAAGGATGCCCAACATGGTGCCCTCCAGAAGTTGTTGGATTACAACTCCCATCAGCCCCAGCCAGCATGGTCAATGGACAGGGATGATGGGAGTTGTAGTTTAGCAACATCTGGAGAGCACTACATTGGCTGCACCTGTGATGAAGCCTTATATGGCTTTGACACACACCACCACCACACCTGCAGACACAAATATCATATGCAGAATACAACTACCTAATTCTGCAGAACTTGTAGAAGTGGTAGTGCTTACCTCTGCAATCCTAAATTGCATGGGACCCAAATGCCTGATGAAGCCATATCTCCTGTACCCACCTCCCTGTATATCAAGATCATCAGATGAGACCCTTTTCCAAATTTCACTTGCAGGAGAGGTGTATTATACATCCACAAAGGAGAGGGCCTTTTCAGTAGTGGCCCCACAGCTTTGGAAAACTCTCCCTAAGGACTGGCATTGACACTGTATTCCTTTTTTGGCATTAACTTAATACCTTTTCATTTGCCCATGCTTCATGAACTGTTTTAGCTGGTTCAATAAATTGTAACTTATTATTTCTCCATTGTTATTATGCGGCATTTATTTTTGTTTCAAAATTGGATTGGTATTTGAATTTGTGTTTTTGTGTGTGTGCAGTCATATAATCTGTTTGGATGAAAGCAATGTTTAGAAAATTTCTAAAATATATTGATAGCTGAGACACACTTGGAATGATCATGTGGGAAAGTAGTTAAGGAAAATGGGAATGATTGTGCCTTGCTCAGCTGTGTGGGCTGGAGGAAGGTCAGTGAGTGATTAAAAAAAGCAAGAAAAGTGGTTGTGCAAGTACAGTTTGTGGCTAAGCCGATTCCCAATTTCTTGGCATGTGTCAAACATACATGGATTCTTTCTCAGGGGAAACTAACCAACAGGCAAACTAAGAAAAGACAGTTCTCATCTGATTCAGCTTCCTCTGACTTATTCCAAAGTAGTGTAAGATCTTGGCAAGTGTCGCTTCTTTATATTGTAATCAGCATTCCTGGATAGAAATAGATTGCTGAGTCTTGTTTTTACAGTGTTCCAACTGTTGCATGTATTCATCTGTTCTGAAAGAAATGGGAAGGGATTGAACTAGATCAGAATTATGGGGGAAATTGAGCCAAAGTCAAAACACGGTTGAATCCCAGTTATGTCAGTGAGAGAGATTTACAGCACAGTCCTGTCTGTATACCCTGTTTCCCCTATTTTAAGACGTAGTCATAAAATAAGCCATAGCAGGATTTTTTCACATTTGCAAAATATAAGCCGTACCCCGAAAATAAGCCATAGTGATAGGCACAGTTCTGGAGGACGCCAAAAGCCCCCACAAAGCCCTCGGAGACCCCCCTCGCCGCACCAAGCAGCATCTGCCCTCCAGAGCCGGTGGGGATGGCGGAGGGGACGGGGGCTTTGAAAGCAAAGGAGAGTCTGCTGGACCGCATCCTCTCTTTCTCTCCCCGCGCTCACCAGGCCCCTCCAGAGAATGCCCTCCTCCCCTCCTGCCGAGGGGAGAGCCGGAGGCCGGTTGGCTGCGAGGCGCAGAGCAGGCAACTCACCCGTTGTCGCCTCAGCGGCCTGCCGCCAGCTCAGAGGAGAGAGATTGAGAGAGAGCAGCCCTTCAGAGGAGCTCCCTCCCTCACTAACCACCACTCCCTCCCCTCGGAACATCCCAGGGCCGGGGAGAGAGGGCTGGAAGTCAACGCCGGTGACGCACACACCTCCCTTCTATCAGACTCTCTCTCACGGTGCTTGGCGGTGGCTGTTGGCCGCCCTTTTCTTTCAGTCAAGTGTCCTGCCCTGCAGACGCCTCTCGCCCGAGTCTTGGCCCGCCTGCTCCTCGTGCACAGGGAGCCAGTGAGCGAGAGGCGCGCTGCTCCTGACTTAAGAAAAATAAGACATCCCCTGAAAATAAGACATACTGTGTTTTTTTTAGGGGAAAGCAATAGGATTTGTTCATCTGAAGCATTTTTATCCTGCTCTTCAGCCAAAATGGGCTCCCAGAGCAGTTTGCAAAGGTCAGAAATACAAGTCCCTGCTTGTAGGTTACAAGCTAAAAGATACAGCACAAAAGGAAAGGGGATGGTGAGGAAGGAGGGAAAAAACAAACCCAGGCACTTCTTCTTAATTACTATTACTACTACTAATTGTAACGATAATAATATCACACTGTTTCTTCGCAGAGAAGAATGTCAGTGTTGAAATCATGACAGGAAATTGGGAGGTGAGTCAGGGACAGGGAATCTGCAAGGCTCCAGATGCTGGTGGATTCCAACTTCCAACAGCTGCAGCCAGCATGGCTAGTGGTCAGGGATGATGGGAGTCCCAGAGCTTCTGGAGGGCACGCTTTGCCCTTTCTTTTCTTCTTACCAACCTTTTTGGGGCAGTGGGCACAGCTGGAGTTTTGGGAAAGTGGGCACCAGTCACAAAGCAACTGCCCCATTAACAGGTATAAGAGCAGGAAAGGAGACATGTCCACAAAACGATGCAAGCATTCACCCTCTTCCAGTGTGGTGTAGTGGTTAAGAGCGGTAGACTTGTAATCTGGGGAACCGGGTTCACGTCTCCGCTCCTCCACATGCAGCTGCTGGGTGACGTAGGGCTAGTCACACTTCTTTGAAGTCTCTCAGCCCCACTCACCTCACAGAGTGTTTGTTGTGGGGGAGGAAGGGAAAGGAGAATGTTAGCCGCTTTGAGACTCCCTAGGGTGGTGATAAGCGGGATATCAAATCCAAACTCCTCTTCTTCTTCCAATAAACAGGGAGCAAGGACACACCAGCCATTGCCATGCTCGCTTGCAGAGAGAAGCTTTTAGCACCTCTCCTCTGTTCAGAAAGGGGCAGATATTGAGCCTCCATTCCTAGCACCCTGTGGAATGTGGGCATGTTTAATGCGGGGCAGAGAGGGGGGAAACCGGTGCAAACAGGAACTGAGCAGGGAGAGCAAGCAGTCTCTTGTGCATTATGCATTTTGGCAGGGATTTGCACTGAGACATGTCACGGGTGCCATAGGAGGTATTGCAGAGCACATGGGCAGCTGTGAGCGCCAGGTTGGCAACTTCTGGTACATTGGGTGGTCCTTTTCGTAGAAAGAGCTTTTACACCACAATAGCACAAAATAAATAAATTCAGTTCAGTAAAGGTCAAGTCAAAGAGCCTTTCAGCTGCTTGGATCTGCGATATTTGCTCTCCTTATTTTTTGGAAAGCGTTATGTAGTTTAGCTTAAGGTGATACGCTTCCAGTTATTTTGTAAAAAACACCTCTGTGTCATTGCTCTTGACAGCCTTATGATTATGTTTAATGTGGATGCGACCCAGAATAACCCTTTGATACAGGATCATGATGCTGCACTGTTTATTTATTTATTCTTCCTCCTTTGAGGTGGTGAAGATGATTAATGCAGCTACCTTTACGGTTTGACCCCTTCTCTCTGAGGGCTGTTCTTCAAGGACATCTATTCCTTTACAAAATGCTGATAAATCTAATCTTTTCTCTCTGCCCTATGCAAATCAAGTGCACGGTTGGGACCCATCAGCTCCCATTTCGTAAAGGCAAAGAGAAATTTGAGTCTGCAATCGATACATCAGCTACGCCCCATCCACCCCAAATCTGGCCCCCAATTTACGTCCTGTTGATATTCATAGGGGGCAGAGTTCTGAGCGTGCTACTACCTCCATTGACACTTACGAGACTTCCTAGTGCTTCACTTTGGGATAGGGAATAGCATGGAGAAGAACCCTGTGACCCTCCAGAAAATCATTGGAATTCAGCTCCAGTTAGCACTTGGAAGTATGGCCAATGATCAAGGCTGATGTGAGCTGTAGTCTACCAAAAGCAGAAGGACCACAGGTTCCCCAACCCTGAGATACATGAAGCTCAGATGAAGCTGCACAGAGGGACTGAGCCCATTACGGCTCATCTGTGGGTGCTTCTTCTTCTTCTTTGGCGATCACTCGTAGCCGAGTAAGATTGTCTTCCATAAAGGTAAAGGGACCCCTGACCATTAGGTCCAGTCGTGTCCGACTCTGGGGTTGCGGGGCTCATCTCGCTTTATTGGCCGAGAGCCGGCATACAGCTTCCAGGTCATGTGGCCAGCATGACAAAGCCGCTTCTGGCGAACCAGAGCAGCGCATGGAAACGCTGTTTACCTTCCTGCCAGAGCGGTTCCTATTTATCTACTTGCACTTTGATGTGCTTCCGAACTGCTAGGTTGGCAGGAGCTGGGACCGAGCAACGGGAGCTCACCCCGCCGCGGGGATTCGAACCACCGACCTTCTGATCAGCTAGCCCTAGGCTCTGTGGTTTAACCCACAGTGCCACCTGGGTCCCTATAAACACGGTTTTAACAATGAGTCCGTAAGTGACTGTGGAGGCCAATTCTGCATCCACATGTCCTTCCACAGTGGGGACATTGGTTTCCGGGCAGGAGTTGATGACGGTGTGGATTTGCCAAGCGTGCCTTCCTCTTAGCACGTTTCTCCCTTGCGTCATGAGTTCGCGTGTCTTCAAAGCCCACGACACCTTTGGTAAAGGCTGTTCTCCAATTGGAGCACTCACAGGCAAGTGTTTCCTAATTGTTGGTGTTTATACTACATTTTTTTAATATAGATTTGCCTTGAGACAGTCTTTAAACCTCTTTTGTTGACCACCAGCATTACGCTTTCCATTTTTAAGTTCGGAATAGAGTGGTTGCTTTGGAAGACGATAATCAGGCACCCGCACAACATGACCAGTCCAACGAAGTTGATGTTGAAGAATCATTGATTCACCACTGGGTGCACACAGAATGCTAATGCCCTCTGTTATAAAGGGGGCAGCAAGGGCCCAATTTACTCTGTGCCTGTGCTAGTTCTCTCTACACATACAACAGCCCCTTGAATTTCCCTAGAGAAAGCATATCTGTCCATGCTAACATGGTGACTTAGTTGTCCTGCAATGAGCCATCGCAATGCACCTCTATGTGAGGTTACCTGAACGACAGCTTTCTCCCTTGTGAATCTGCACTGGTGATCTGCAGGTGATCTTAGACTCTGAACAATGCCCCCCCCCCAATGTGGAGACTACGTAGAACATAGTGTTTATATTACTTGTCAAAATGTGAAAACCTTAAATGTGGCACCTTAAATACAACTTTTTAAGTATTATTATTATTATTATTATTATTATTATTATTATTATTATTATATGCACTTTCATGGACTACAGTCAGCTTCATCAGATGCATGAAGTGTTATCCTGAATTACATGAACATGGTTTGGAGGGGATTGTAAACAGTGAGATTAGATGGAAACTGGGTTGCATTAAAAAAACACCCAATTGTGTAGAAACTCACATGAACTTTCCTACCATGGAAAATGCCTTTTCACAGCTGTTGCACCTTCACTGAGCTATCCCCTATGGCCCCAAGCTCTCATTCCTGGTCAGTCACTGCCAGATGACCCCGTGAGCATATACTTGAAATGAAAATTTATTTCTTCTTCTTCACACACATCACTTTACATTTGTTTATATTGAACTGGATTTGCCATTTTACCTCCCCTTCACTCAGTTTAGAGAGGTCGTTTTGGATACCTTCACAATCCTCTTTTGTTTTAACAACGCCAAACAGTTTAGTATTATCAGCAAATTTGGCTGCCTCGCCGATCGCCCCTAACTCTATGTTCTCACAGGGTATGGTGCGCCAGGAGAGGATGGCAAGTGTGGCAGGACAATTCAAGGGCAATCAAAGGAGCATTTAAACATTTCAGTTTAGTTTAGTTTAGTTTAGTTTAATTTAGTATCAAAATAATTTCTTTATAGATAAGATAAGATAAGATTTCTTTATTGTCATTGTACAAGTACAAGTACAACATTGTACAAGTGCAATGAAATTGAATGCCATCCCATAAAAACAAAACAAAAACAGCACAAAAAAACACACATTTTCAGCCACACATGCACATATGTACACACCCATTTATTTGTAGAATATGGGTAGATATTTTTTCAAAGTGAGAGCAAGAGCGTCAAATGATACTGAGGACAATCCTGGTTGTGACCCAGAATCTCCGTTCGAACAGAGTGCTGGAGAAGACTCATTCATAATAATATTTTGGGAATGGTTCATGTTCTTATGTAGCTGCACTGTTTTATATTTTCTGAATGCCCCGTGATCATATTGCAAAGCAGTTGTGTTCTGTGTTATAAATCAAACACTGAGTTGTTTTCTTTTTGTTTTCCAATGTATTTCTTGCATCTTTACCCAGGACTGCTAAGCTTACTCAGAAGTACCCAGAGGTACTTTGTAAAAAGCTTTTTGAAAGTCCAAGTACCCTATTTCAACTGGATTGCCTCTTTCCTCTTTTGAAATAAAATGTTACCATGCTGTATTTTCTCGGCAATTGGCCATTTACATATACTATATTTAATTTAACAGCACTACGGTCCCTGCTCCCAACTGGCTCAACAACACTTGCGTCTCACTCCAGATCCTGGGCAACACTTAGGTTTAAGCCCAGGGTCACCATCCTGCCAACTGGTTCCATAACCAACTGTTCTAGGTCAAAGTTATTTAGGGTGCATAGAAACACTACCTCTGTTGTGACTGGAACACCAATGAGATGCAATGGGTCAGTGTGTCTGGCTGTTAAGCAGAAGGTCAGCTGTTCAAACCCATTCAAGGAAGGCTGTGGGCAGGATTCTGGCATTGCAGGGGGTTGGACTAGAAGACCCTTACTATGTACTATGATTCTATGTGAGGGTAATTGAAGTCACCCATTACTACATTTTTTTCCTTTTGGATGCTTCCTTGATTTCAAGTCTTATCTCAGGTTCTTCCTGAGAGCACATTCCTGAGAGCACATTCCCAGTACAGTGGTGCCTCAGGTTACAGACGCTTCAGTGTGGTGTAGTGAGCCAGTGTGGTGTAGTGGTTAAGAGCGGTAGACTCATAATCTGGTGAACCGGGTTCGCGTCTCCGCTCCTCCACATGCAGCTGCTGGGTGACCTTGGGCTAGTCACACTTTTCTGAAGTCTCTCAGCCCCACTCACCTCACAGAGTGTTTGTTGTGGGGGAGGAAGGGAAAGGAGAATGTTAGCTGCTTTGAGACTCCTTTGGGTAGTGATAAAGCGGGATATCAAATCCAAACTCTTCTTCTTCTTCAGGTTACAGACGCCTCTGGTTACATACTCTGCTAACTCAGAAATACTACCTCGGGTTGAGAACCTTGCCTCAGGATGAGAACAGAAATCGTGTGGCAGCAGCGCAGCGACAGCAGGAGGCCCCATTAACTAAAGTGGTACCTCAGGTTAAGAATGGTTTTGGGTTAATAACGGACCTCCGGAACGAATTAAGTTCTTAACCAGAGGTACCACTGTTACGAACTTAATTCGTTCTGGAGGTCCATTCTTAACCCAAAACCATTCTTAACCTGAGGCGCGCTTTCGCTAATGTGGCCTCCTGCTGCCACCGCGCCGCCAGTGCGTGATTTCCGTTCTCATCCTGAGGCAAAGTTCTCAACCTGAGGTACTACTTCTGGTTTAGCGGAGTCTGTAACCCAAAGTGTTTGTAACCCGAAGCATTTGTAACCCGAGGTACCACTGTACTGAATTACTCTTGGGGCCTGGTAAAGGTAAAGGACCCCTGGACAGTTAAGTCCAGTCAAAGGCGACTATGGGGTTGTGGCACTCATCCCGCTTTCAGGCCGAGGGAGCCGGCGTTTGTCCACAGACAGCTTTCCAGGTTATGTGGCCAGCAGGACGAAACCGCTTCTGGCACAAAGGGACGCCATGACGGAAACCAGAGCACACGGAAACGCCGTTTACCTTCCTGCAGCAGCAGTACCTATTTATCTACTTGCACTCATGTGCTTTTGAACTGCTAGCTTGGCAGGAGCAGGGACTGAGCAACGGCAGCTCACCCCGTTGTGGGGATTCGAACCGCCGACCTCCTGATCGGCAAGCCCAAGAGGCTCAGTGGTTTAGACCACAGCGCCACCCGCATCCCTTGGAGTTATCCTACTGAATTACTCTTGGGGCCTGGTATCACCACCCACCATGGTTCTGTGGAGGAGTCCACTCCTTTGGGGATTTCTAGCTTGCTGGACTCAATGACCTCTTTGATGTACAAGGCCTGAGGAGGTGGGGCAACTGCTTGCCAGAAGGTGTGAAGGCCCTGACCTGCCGCAGGAGAAAGCATCTATTTCATGTCACCCCCTACATCCCTGAAGGTAGAACGCTAACCTCACAATTTGACCACCAATTCCAGGAGTGAGTGTACATACCCGTTCCCTGTGTCTTGCGGTTTGCTGCCGAATTCTGGCAGCGTCGAATGCAGATCCTAGGATACCTTCCTACCAGGCTCACAAGCTCTTAAAGTGAGCATGACGTTATCCATCCCTTCACTTGGCACTCTTTCTTCATGGTTTATTATTCTAGTAGAAAACGTTGACCTTTTGATGCCTTACCTTGTAATTTGGCAGGATGAAAATTAACTTTGTGGGGATGCACGCCATCTAGGCTCACTTTTGCATCAGGACTATTTTAAATACTTACCAGATTATTAAAAGCTATCCTTCAGGGATATTTCAGGAATCATGTTGTTGCCCTCTAGCCTAACACTGAAATCTTTCCAGCAGGCACGCCAGCATTATCCTTCAGGAATGCTTCTGAAATAGCTCCACTCACTTTATTGTCCTCTTTCATTACTATTGAAATCCTTCCAGAATGCCTAAATTAACCTTCACAAAGATGCCAGAATAACTCTAACGTCTCTGGAAGGGTTTCAATGATGATTTAAAGGATATCAAAATGTTGAGTGTGCCTGTGTGTGTGGATTAAAGAAATCTGAGTTGATTAATCAACAGGGATTACATTATTACAAGGATAAAATAAAACAGTCCTAAAATTGAACACACTAGAGAAGGGAATAATATGGATTCTGAAAAACAGCACCATGCACAAACTGCACAAATTCTTTCTAAAACAAGAAGGGCTCTTATGAGTTTCTGGAAGGTCTCAAGCAAGCTACAGGCTTCCCTTGGAATGGAATTCAACAGGGAGGGTGCCACCATGAAAAAGACCCTGCTCCTGATTACCTTTAACCTTTCCTGAAATGGTGATGACACTAAGGGCAGGGGAATCTTTAGCAGATCTTCAAGTACAGGGACATTCAAGACAAAGTGTTTCCTGAAGCATGGGTCCTGATTCCCCAGCGGTTATGTTGAACATAAAAAGAGCCTGCAGGATCAGGCCAGTGCCCTATCTCAAGGTCCCAGGGAAACCGAGAGGTTGTGGCAATGCCTCGGAATCTTGTGAAAGATTTAAAAATAAGGCCTTTCCCTATTTAAATTTCTTCACCTCCCTAGAAATGTACGAAGAAAAGAGAGGAAAGAAGGGAAAGGATTCCCCCCCCAAAAGAAAAACATGCAAAATGAGCAAGCCAAAGCCAACCTCTCAAGCCTGCCCTTACACTTTGACACTCCCCTTCTTTTCCAGCTCACGGTGCCAGCTCTGACTTGTCAGAGAGAAACATTTATTTTAGCAAAATATTATTTTAAAGCCACGCTAACAATAATTAGGGGCAAATTGAGTTTTATCAAGTAACACAAACTGTGGGATTTCAGAGCTGGATTTCTGCTGGTATTTTAATGAAGTGTGCGTTAACGGCGCAAAATCTTCTTGTCACGCCAGCAGCTGAGTTTCATATACAGAGCTTTGATAGAGGAACCATGTGTTAACACTCAGGGCCCTCAATCACATGGCCCCTCGCACACCAGCTCTCCGGCGATCCATCACTAGGCCACACGCTTCCCTCACCATTGCTGGCCAAGCTCTGGTTGCGCGGGCACTCGCTCCTTGCAGGGCTTTCATGAAACGCTGATTGCACAAAGAAGCCTTTTCTCCTCCCCGACGGCCAGTGTATACTCAGCTTAGCCTCTGACGCTTTCTATAGGGGATGCATCTGTGCCAAGCCTCAGTTACAGTAGCTCAGGCTTGCACATAAATTCCCCCTTGTTCTCACTGTTCTTCTCAAAGCTATCTCATAGGAACACAGCAAGCCGCCTTATACTGAATCAGAACATTACTCGACCCAGTTCAGCACTGTCCACACTGGCTAGCAGTGGCCCTCCAGGGTTTCAGGCAGGAGTAGGGCATGGCGTTTTAGGGGGTGAAACTTTATTTTTGCAGATCCCTGGGCCCTTCAAGTGTCCCTGTTTTCCAGGGACAGTCCTGGATTTACAGAAGCCACCCTGGTTTCTGATTTGATTGCAGAATGTCCTGTTTTTCCTTAGGACGTCCTATTTTCATCAGAGAAATGTTGAAGGGTAGGGAGTTATGCAACCCGCAAGCCAAGGAGATAAGTAACTATACAGCCCTCATGTTTCTCATTGGGGAGGAGAGCTAGCAGGATTGGGACTGCCCTGCTGCTGGATAGGAAGAAGAAGAAGAAGAAGAAGAAGAAGAAGAAGAAGAAGAAGAAGAAGAAGCGGAGGAGGAGTTTGGATTTGATATCCCGCTTTATCACTACCCAAAGGAGTCTCAAAGCGGCTAACATTCTCCTTTCCCTTCCTCCCCCACAACAAACACTCTGTGAGGTGAGTGGGGCTGAGAGACTTCAAAGAAGTGTAACTATCCCAAGGTCACCCAGCAGCTGCATGTGGAGGAGTGGAGACGCGAACCCGGTTCACCAGATTACACGTCTACTGCTCTTAACCACTACACCACACTGGCTCTCAACCTCTGATGCCTCTTTGTTTGAGTCTGCGCTCACACTACCACTCTCATCCTCTAACCCTGTCCTGGAAGGTCCTCCTTCTTCTGACCTCCTGCTTGTAGCACCTCCCAGCTCATCCCTTCCCCAAACTGCTTCTCAGTGTCCCACCACCAGTATCAGGGGTCTAAGTCGTCTTCTTCCATGTTCTCCCTGGGGAGCTCTTGGGCAGTTGGCGCCCACCACTCATCCAGCCAGTCCCCGACATCTGGTCTTCCCGAACTCCATTTGCATCTGGCCTGCCCATGTTCACCACTAATCAAAGAAGGCACCTATGTTCTGCAAGTTTAATAAAGACAAGTCTTTTCAGCTTCCATAGTTGACTTCAGGAGCCTTGTGGACTTGATTGTGAAGATGAACTGCCAGGCTCATTGGTACAACAATTTGATTAACTTTGAATTCATTATCTGTGGGTATTGCTATTTGAATAATTATAAATTATGCGAGAGGAAAGCAAGATGACTTTGCTCAACTTTAAGCCCTGCACATTGCAGATGGGAGATGGGTGATGAAGATGAGCTACTTACTCTAATGATACTGTAATCCGATTAGTCTGGAATCCAGGCCTGAGGTAGCTGCTTTCTGACTAATCATAAATTATATGAAAATAAAATTCCCTTTAAATTTGCTGTAATGCCTAATGGACAACTTTGCCTGGTTTTAAGCTCTTTAGGGTGCTTTTCAATAAAGCCAGTCCTGATCAAAGTTCTGAACAATAATCGGGTGTAATTTATTTTCAAAAAGAGGACATTATCCACTGGGATGTTCTCCTGTGCAAGGTTCTTTGTAAAGAACCGGAGACACAACCCTGCAATTCTCATTCATTGTAACAGTAGTTCTTCAGGAGAACTTCCTGGTGAATTAGGCATATAGATGTTGCTTTCAATATAATTGTAAAACTATGCTAAGAAGGACTGTGCCTCTGAATAATAATAATAATAATAATAATAATAATAATAATAATAATAATTTATTATTTGTACCCCGCCCATCTGGCTGGGTCCCCCCAGCCACTCTGGGCGGCTTCCAACAAACACTAAAATACATTAAAATATCATACATTAAAAACTTCCCTAAACAGATGAATACATCTGCTAGATGGGCAACCAATGAGAGGGGCCACTGGGGTTCCCCAAAGCATTGTGGGAATGTCCATGCTGGGTGAAAGCTTGGATCTGCCTATGCTTGCCTGATGCCTTTTGAAAAGAGGCTACTTCTTTAGCATCACACAGCAATGGCCTGCTTTGCACAGCAAACCTTGGCTTAGCAAGACCGCAAGAGTGGGCAAACTCCCAGAGAGAAACTTGCAGCGGCTTTCCTCATCGCCAGCCAATTCTGCGTAGGGGTGAACAAATCTGTCAATTTTGGTTTCTCTTAGGCTTGATCTACACTGATCTGGAAAACACTATAAAAAATATAGTTCTCCATGCAATTTTTCATTGGCAACAGATCACTGCTCTACAGCACTCTCTGGTGTCACATTTTTATAATGCATTTTTAACAAGATAACTCACCAGTTGTAGATTAGTCCTCAGTTTCTTATTTTCCCACTCTTTCAGCTCAGTTCACATGTCCACAACATTTTGATATTATATATATAATTTTGATATAGATAGATATCTATATCTATATCTATATCTATATCATCTATCTATCTATCATCTATATAAATATATAAAATTTTGATATTATGTATTAGATTATAATTTTGATATTATGTATTATATATATATAATTTTGATATTATGTATTATATATATAATTTTGATATGTATTATATAGATATAGATATAGATATAATTTTGATATTATATCTAATATATATATAATTATTGCACACACACACACACACACACACACACACACACGAAAAATAATCATGCAAATTAGTCTTGGAGGTGCAGAACAGGAGACTCCATATTGAAATTTCCAGAGATCAACTTCCTCAAGCTCCCTACATGCCCCTATTGTCCTCACCATTCCCACATGCGGTTCTGCTATTAGGGGCGAAAGCTTTAATCTGATTGATAGATCAATCAACAAAAGCGTCCAATGATTAATAGCAGGAACCAACTGTCATCAATTAGGCTTGTGAGTAAAGGGCACACTTGCTTATTTATTGAAGTTATTTTGGTGCCAGGAATCATCCTGTCTTGAAAATTAAAAATGACCTTTCCTACTAAAAAAATGACTGTTTATTAAAAATGACGTTTCCTTCTTAAAATGAACGGGGGCTTTTATTTGGGGAAATGGTGAGTTTTCCTACTCTGTCTTCAACAGTTTGAAAAGGCGCTTCTATCGAGGTTTCGGCAACAGGCAAATTATGTAAATGTAATTGGTTAATTAATCAAAATCTCAGCTGAAAGGCAGGTGATAATCAATTAAAATTGTTTAGGCAGCCGACAGCTCTGTTTATAATGTAATTAGATAGGTTCTCCTTCACGCATAAGATATCATACAATGCATGCGGATACACAGATTGTACCTGGTGTAGCCAAATATGGCACACTTGTAAGGAATGCAGAAATTGTACAATCTCTGCTTCTAGCAGAGATCTGTTCTTACTTTCTGGAGTAGTGGGGTAGGTGAGTTGGAAGGGACCCCCGAGGGTCATCTAGTCCAACCCCCTGCAATGTAGGAATCTCCACTATAGCATCCATGACAGATGGCTATCCAACTTCTGCCTAAAAACCTCCAAGGAGAAAGAGTCCACCACCTCTCGTGGTTCCACTGTCGAACAGCTCCTACAAAAGCTGTAAAGGTAAAGGGACCCCTGACCATTAGAATCATAGAATCATAGAGTTGGAAGAGACCACAAGGGCCATCCAGTCCAACTCCCTGCCAAGCAGGAAACACCATCAAAGCATTCCTGACAGGTGGCTGTCAAGCCTCTGCTTAAAGACCTCCAAAGAAGGAGACTCCACCACCCTCCTTGGCAGCAAATCCCACTGTCGAACAGCTCTTACTGTCAGGAAGTTCTTCCTAATGTTTAGGTGGAATCTTCTTTCTTGTAGTTTGAATCCATTGCTCCGTGTCCTCTTCTCTGGAGCAGCAGAAAACAACCTTTCTCCCTCCTCTATATGACATCCTTTTATATATTTGAACATGGCTATCGTATCACCCCTTAACCTTCTCTTCTCCAGGCTAAACATACCCAGCTCCCTAAGCCGTTCCTCATAAGGCATCGTTTCTAGGCCTTTGACCATTTTGGTTGCCCTCCTCTGGACATGTTCCAGCTTGTCAGTATCTTTCTTGAACTGTGCTGCCCAGAACTGGACACAGTATTCCAGGTGAGGTCTGACCAGAGCGGAATACAGCGGTACTATTACTTCCCTTGATCTAGGTTCAGTCGCGGACCTAGGTCCAGTCGCGGATGACTCTGGGGTTGTGGCGCTCATCTCGCTTTACTGGCCGACGGAGCCAGCATTTGTCCACAGACAGCTTCCGGGTCATGTGGCCAGCATGACTAAGCCGCTTCTGGCGAACCAGAGCAGCACACAGAAACGCCGTTTACCTTCCCGCCGGAGCAGTACCTATTTATCTACTTGCACTTTCGAACTGCTAGGTGGGCAGGAGCTGGGACCGAACAATGGGAGCTCATCCCGTCATGGGGATTTGAACCGCCGACCTTCTGATCGGCAAGCCCTAGGCTCTGTGGTTTAGACCACAGCGCCACCCGCGTCCCTGCAATGCAGTAGTCAAAGCTAAAGAATCACTGACAGGTGGCCCTCCAACCTCTGTCTAAAACCTCCAAGGAGAAGGAGAGCCCCTCACCTTCTGTTCCATTGTCAAACAGCTCTTACCATCAACGATGACACCCCCAACGGGTCTTAGGAAAGAGGGTGTTCAAATACCGTGTTTCCCCTATTTTAAGACACCGTCTTATTTATTTTTTTCCCTCAAGAAAATGCACTATGGCTTATTTTGAGGGGATGTCTTATTTTTATTACATAAGCACGCCTTGGTAAGGCCATGCTTGAGTTCTGGGGCTGCGAAGGACGGGACGGGAGCGGAGCTTTTTGTTTGCTTGCTGGCAGCAGGGGGAGAATCCAAGCTGAGCTTTGAGGAAACGGGCACCACAGAGACCCACTTTTGCTGGGCGCTTTCTCCTGCTCCTCCTCCTCTGCCTTCCCTCCTCGAAACTTGACAGAAGCCTTGTTTTCCAAGGGGCCTCTTGGGCGACACATGGGGCGGGGCGGGGGATTTCGTCGTGGCGGCGAGCAGGGAAAGCCCGTGCCGCCTTCCCTCTCCGCCACTGCAGCTGCCCCGTGCGCTCTGCGCCAAGCGGAGTTGGGCAAGCGTGCGTGCTGCCCCTTCCTGTGCGCCCTGCTCTGCAGAGTTCCTGAGCGCTGCTTCTGGGGCTGACTGGTTTCAGTGGCGGGACTGGACGCCCAGCCTCGCCTTTTCCTTGGCGCCCTCCAGAACTGTGCCTATCACTATGGCTTATTTTCAGGGTACGGCTTATATTTCGCAAATGTGAAAAAATCCTGCTATGGCTTATTTTATGACTACGTCTTAAAATAGGGGAATATCGACACCTGGCCAAGTGGGAACATTTCTGGGCTTGGAGAAGGCGGCTGCTTCAACTCCCCTTAAATACGCCCGTGTTAACTCTTGTTAATTGGTATTCAGTGGCATCGGTTCCTCTCTCTGTGGTCCTCTGTCTCCCTCAGTCAGTCTCCCTGCTTGATCGCAGCTGCTGACAGCAGTCGGACTCACCGACTTTTGGCATTTCCAAGCGGCGATGCTTGTATGCAATGCCCACTTAAAGCAATTCATGAAACCAAAGTGACTGTGCCCCAGCGTGATGGACTCCCGCAAGTCTCTGATAGTCAAGACAATTACTTAATTTAATTGGCAGGAGTGTTTCCACTGGGATCGGTGACAAGTCAGCAAAGATGATTTCACTGTCTGCGGCGTAATGTACATGCTCACAGGGTGAGATTCCACTCTCTGTTGCGCTGCTGTGAGAAGAGCTAGACCTTCCCCAGACTTGCAAAGACATCAAAATGAAGTCTGGGGTATATTCTGGGGTGGGTGAACTCTGCACACGTACCAAGACCCACCCCAACATATGTGCTGGAATAAAGTTGTGCTTATTTTAAACACTTAGAGACACCATTCAAGATTTGCATTCCCCTCACCCCTGCTGTGCCAAATGAATTTTCAATGCAAAGTTGAATTAGATGTTTAAATTAATATCTTATGGTAATATAATTTAAGAATATTCTTTTCTTTGTATGTATGTATGTGAATGTGTGAAGTTAAATCTGTAATGATATTAATGAATTTCAATAAAGAATTTTTAAAAATGTAAATAAATAAATGCGAAGCTTGGGTGATGCATAGTTTATAGGGAGAGCAGAGAACCCTCCCCATTACTTTTGAAGCAGCTCTCCAGTCTACAATTTGGCCTCTATACATTTTCCCCTATAATTTGTAGACAGAGCTGGGGGTTCAATGGGATAAAAGAGACAAAGAAATAATAATGATGATGATGATGATGATGATGATGATGATGATGTCCCCACCATACTAAACTAACAGGTAAAATCAAGCAGAGGTTTATGTTGATTTCTGAGAAGTTCGCTGTGGTCTAAACCACACAGCCTAGGGCTTATCTATCAGAAGGTCGGCGGTTCGAATCCCTGCGACGGGGTGAGCTCCCATTGCTCGGTCCCTGCTCCTGCCCACCTAGCAGTTCGAAAGCACGTGCAAGTGCAAGTAGATAAATAGGTACTGCCCCGGTGGGAAGGCAAACGGCGTTTCCGTGCACTGCTCTGGTTCGCCAGAAGTGGCTTAGTCATGCTGGCCACATGACCCGGAAGCTGTACCTAAACCTTTACCTTTTACTGCATTGCAGGGAGTTGGACGAGATGATGCTTAGGGTTTCTTCCCAGTCTACAGTTCTGTGATCATCGCCACCGTGGCTATAGGATTGTAAGATCCTATAGAAGCAAAATCCTTCTATGGTTCTATGTTTTCAGTCCTCTCATATGTCCTAGGTTGTACACTGCATAAGGATGCAAAAAGGCACCACTTTCCACTCCGGCTCGTATTGGTCTCATGCAGCGCCGTTTCCATTCCGCTGCAGTTAGGCTCCCAACAAAAACTCTGCCATTTGCCTTGCTGTCCACCGCGGCGGGACCTTGCATAATTAATTGTGTAATTAATCGCACAATTAATTGCCTTACTTATCGCATTATTTCACACTATTCATTTCAGTGCAATGGGAACGCAATGCAAACGGGAGCAGGGAAGTAATCAGTTATGTACGTCGCATTTGCCGTCTGGAAACAACAACAGTCAATTCCAGTTATATTGTTGGATTGATTTCCATTCGGGAGATGGGATGAATAAGCAATGTGCCTATGAGTTGAGACCATCTTTGAAGGTGCTCCCCGTGGTGCTTCTGCCACCTGAGGGAGAGTCTTTTTGGTTGTGGTGCTATATTCATGGAGCTATGTCCACAGAGAAGCTTGCCTGGCACCACAATTACTGATGACGACACACTATCAAGTGATACATGGTCAATGTATATCGATGCATCACTCAGGTGAAAACCTCAGGCTTCATCTGGCTCAGCAGATTTCCACAGAGGACCATGGGACCGGCACACTTTTGTGGTTGCAGCCACAAATCTCTTCAGCGAAAACCCTTAGCACCTTGCACCAAACTACGACTCCCAGGATTCTTTGGGGGGAACGTCATGCCCAATATTAAATCGGAGCAGGCATATTGCAAGGCAGTTCATTTCCTCCCTTTGCTTTGGCTGAGCTTCAGCGCCAGACCCTTTTAAATGTGCGCAGAGACGAATGAGTGTACTTATGAAAATAGACAGCCACTATCCTCCAAAGATATATGCTCAGCCTCTGCGCGGCACCCTGGCTGTTGCTCACTTTTCTCTTAGCCTCACTGCAAACAGATAAGGAAAAGGTGGCAAGGACAAGGCTTCACTCTCTGCTGCTGCAGACGGAACTGCTGCAGCAAGCGAAATATTTCACTCTAGCAGCTGAAAGCCAGAGGCTGCAGCTTGTTGGAACTCCTCTGCCTATATGCTCAAGCCTCTCCTGAGAATCTGGAAAGCTGAGCATGAATATGTAGAGCTGGAGGGGATAAACAGGGCAGATGTTGAGCCGAACTCTTCAGGGCATCTTACATCACAGAAGCTAACATATGACTCTCTCCCTCCCTCCTTCCCCCCCCCCTCCTTGCCTGCCAGTTTCATTCTCGCCCCCCTCCCCTTGACGCCTGCTTTCACATGCTGCTGTGCAAGGGAGAGATGCAATGGCCTGCTGCACCAAGTATATGGCGAGAAGTAAGGTTAAAGCTTTTCTTTACAACCTCATGGTCTGCCTGTTGGGTCAGTGCAGTAGGAATTGTAGCGTTGCAAGGTTGCATCCTAACATAACAGCATTAGAAGAACCTTGCCGGATCACGCCAGTGGCCTGTCTAGTTCAGCATCTAGAATAATAGATTCCACTGTTGAATGGTTCTTACTGTCAGAAAGTTCTTCCCCATGTTCAGTCGGAATCTTCCTTCTTGGGACTTGAAACCATTGGTTCGAGTCCTACCCTGTCCTACACCTAATAATAATAATAATAATAATAATAATAATAATAATAATAATAATAATTTATTTATACCCTGCCCATCTGGCTGGGTTTCCCCAGCCACTCTGGGCAGCTTCCAACAGAACATTAAAATACAATAATCTATTAAACATTAAAAGCCTCCCTACACCTTGTCCCCATAGTGGCCAAACAGAGGCCCTTGGGAAGACTGCAAGGAGGGCCGGAGGGCAACAGCATTCTCCCCACCTGTGACCCCCAGCAACTGGAATTCAGAGGCATACTTCCTCCGACAGTGGGAGCAGGGCACGGCAATTGTGGCTGGTAGCCAAGGACAGCTTTACATCCTCTTTTAAAGCCACCCAAGCCATTCCTACAACTTGTGTCACACAATTCCATGGTAACTATGCACTGCGGGGGAGAATTCAGTCCTGAATCTTCCAAAATTCAGCTTCATTTGACAGCCCTGAGTGTTATGGGAAAGGGAATTTATACACCTTTATCATGTCCCCTCTTACTTAACTTTCCCTCAAAAGAAAAAAAGCCCCAAATGTTGTCACCTTTCCTCAGAGGGAAATTTCTCCACCCCATTGCTAAGGAAGGACCAATCCTGTTCAGTATCGAAAGCCTTTTTGCCTGACCTTGCCTGACACTTGAGAGATCATCTTCCCACACAGCTGCTTCAATCTGATGTCACACAACACTCATTCTGCAGTTCAAAGAAATCCAAGTTCTGGTGTGGTGGCACTTTGGAACTCCCTGCCTATTGAAAGCCTAGAAGCAGGACCTGAGCACAACGGCAACTCTCCCCAGTTGCGATTCCCAGCAAGTGGTGTTCAGAAAAGATGACTAGCCCTAAATGTTGATCCTAAATGGTCTGGCTGAATGAGGAATGGAACTATAGGGCCAAGACCAAGGGTATCTGCCAGAATTCACAACGCCGCCACCTGTATACAGAGCCACTGTATAAGCAACAAAGAAGCCGATGGAACAAATGGGGAAAGCAACCTTGGAGCAATTTCAAAAGCCTCCGAACATCTCTTTATATTTAGGCCCTTCAAATAACAAATAGATAAGTTGGGTGTTTTCCCCTCTGACAAAGTTAGAACCAGAAAAAGGAAAACTTGAGGAAGAAGTCACTGTCTGTGACTCACATAGGCTATCCCGGGGAAGAATAAACGATGTGCTCATGCAGATGTTTGAAGGAGAAAGCGGCTGTATTTTCTCCAGGCAAGAAGAAGGAAGTGACAGGCATTGAGATTTAAATGGCAGCGGGTGACATTAGGAGCCTCAATTAAACGTCGTTAGGGCCTTCACAGCAACAAATTATTGTTGCATGCCCACTCATCAGGAAAGCATTAACAAGCCCACAGATAGACAAACAGCTTGATCCGTGGGAAAAAAAACATACAAAAGGGGGGATTTTTAAAGTGCAACCGGAGGCAGAGCTAGCTCCAGGGGATGGCTTGCTTGGGTGTTTGACAGCACCCCAAGCAGTGGAGGCTGGCTGGTACATTAGGGCAAATGGGACACTGCTCCGCCAACCGTAGTCAGCTCTGAATAATAGAATCATAGCGTTGGAAGGGACCCCCAAGGGTCATGTAGTCCAACCCCCTGCAATGCAGGAATCTCAGCTAAAGCATCCGTGACAGTTGGCCATCCAACCTCTGCTTAAAAACCTCCAAGGAAGGAGAGTCCACCCCCCCCAGGGAGACTGTTCCACTGTTGAGCAGCTCTTACCATCAGAAAGTTATTCTTGATGTTTAGTTGGAACCGTCCTTCTTGTAACATTGAAGCCATTGGTCTGAGTCCTACCTTCCAGAGCAGGAGAAAGCAAGCTTGTTCTCTCTTCCATGTGACAGCCCTTGAGATATTTGAAGACGGCTATCATATCTCCCCCCAGTCGCCTCTTTTCCAGGATACCCTCAACCATTCCTCATAAGGCTTGATTTCCAGACCCTTGATCACCTTGGTCGCCCTCCTCTGCATACATTCCAGCTTGTCAACATCCTTCTTAAATTGTGGTGCCCAGAACGGGACACAGTATTCCAGGTGTGGTCTGACCAGCGCAGAATAGAGTGGTACTATTACTTCCCTGGGACACGGGTGGTCTAAACCACAGAGCCTAGGGCTTGCCGATCAGAAGGTCGGCGCTTCAAATCCCCGCGACGGGGTGAGCTCCCATTGCTCGGTCCCAGCTCCTGCCAACCTAGCAGTTCGAAAGCACGTCAAAGTGCAAGTAGATAAATAGGTACCGCTCTAGTAAACGGTGTTTCCGTGCGCTGCTCTGGTTCACCAGAAGCGGCTTAGTCATGCTGGCCACATGACCCGGAAACTGTCTGTGGACAAACGCCGGTTCCCTCGGCCTATAGAGCAAGACGACCCCAGAGTCGTCTGCTACTGGACCTAATGGTTAGGGGTATCTTTACCTATTACTTCCCTTGATCTGGACACTGTACTTCTGTTGATGCAGCCTAGAATAGCATTAGCTTTTTTTGCTGCTGCATCACACTGTTGACTCTTGTTAAGCTTGTGGTCCACCAAGACCTGCATATCCTTTTTACACATACTGCAAGTAAGCCAGGTGCCCCACCCCATCTTATATTTGTGCATCTGGTTCTTCCTGCTTAAGTGCAGAACCTTACATTTGTCCCTACTGAAATTAATTTTGTTAGCTTCGGCCCAGTTCCCCAATCTGTTCAGGTCATTTTGAATCCCGATTCTGTCTTCTGCAGCATTAGCTACCCCTCCCAGTTTGGTGTCATCTGCCAATTTGATGAACATCCCCTCAGTTCCTTCATCCAAGTCATTTCTAAAGACTCCTCTCCTACCTGCCTTCTTACAACCAGACCAGGGAGTGAGCATGGCTACTAGCTTCCTCCTTCTCTTCAATATTGTCCTTGTAGAACTCGGGGGGGGGGGACGAAACTAAAATTAGTTGTCTCCGCCTGTCATTGGCTCTGGTGCCACCTGCTGGTGACCTCCCAGACTTCTGCCCTACCAATCCCAATTGGCAACAACCGCCACTGGGGTATGGTGGAGATGTTTGCTTAAGAAATTCTTCATTCCCCCCCTTTCAATTGCAGTAGAGATTGTGCTATATTGCTCTCTAAATGTATTGCATGGCATGAACTGGGGGTTCAGTGTGTTATTTAGAACTGGGAGGCTATGCTCCTTTGCTCACGAACCAACTAACCCATAACACGGTAAAAGGAGCTGGAAGCAAGGAGGTGGGGTGGGGGGAAGAGAAGGGAGCAAAGGAAGAAAAGAGGAGGAAATTGCCCTGGCATTTTCTCCTTGGCTGGAATCACAAGGCATGAACACAATGAGAGAGAGGAGAAAGATTCAAGGTTATAGGAAATCAAGCACATATGCTCTTAACCTCTAGCCCTCCCTCAAAACCAATATGCTGTGGGTTGTATGTAATCCAGTTGCCAACAATTCCTTCATTGTTCCCTGCGCCTCTCACTCCCCCCCCCCCCCGCCTCCCCTCAGCAGCAAAAGAGAAGCGCATTATGTGCTTTATTCATTTAAATGTGCCCCGCACCACCGAATGATAGATTCCCCGCTAATATCATTAGCTGCACACGCTGTTAATTGTAGCGGCTGCTAATCCATCTGAGCAGCCAAAATGATATTAGCTTTCAATAGGATTTACATATATTCAGTCGTGTTTTCTGCACCAGCTAGCAATTAAAGTTTAAACTGTTGAACATGCGGTTTGCTGGAGGCTAAGTAATATTTAATAGCATTAACAATGCGCTCCCGCCCGGCTCCCTCTCCCCGCCCAGCCTCTGAATCTCTTTACAGGCTCATCAATTCACCGGCATTGCTGGGTGGCAAAGCACACAATGGCAGCAGCCCTCCTCCTCACGGCACAGGAAATAAAGATGCATGATGTCATGCCAGGTAGAACAGCATGCCAGAGCAGAGGGCCCTGTCCCTATCATAGGAATGGGAAGCAGGGAGAGGTGGCGTTGCCAAAAACCGGGGCTCTGCAGCCTCCATAATAGCGATTGCCTGGAAGGAAACAGCCGGGGGCATACGGAAATGACAGCTATTAACAAAAAGCCCGTAAAATGATGGATTAACCATTTCTGGATCCTAATTGCATGGATGGGAAGCCTGTGGGGACTACAACTCCCATCATCCCAGGTCCTGATGGCTTGGGAGTTGTAGTTCAGTGACACCCAGAGAGCCACAGGTTCCCAATCTGTGTTAAGAGGCATTCCTTCCTGAAATTCTGAATCCTATTGTTCTAGGACCAATCAGACTGCTGCATTTTGGATCCTATTCAACTCAGTACATAACACTTCCAGAAAACATTATCCAATCTTTTGCATCTGTAAAGGTAAAGGTACCCTTGACCGTTAAGTCCAGTCACGGACGACTCTGGGGTTGCGGCGCTCATCTCGCTCTATAGGCCGCAGACAGCTTCCGGGTCATGTGGCCAGCATGACTAAGCTGCTTCTGGCGAACAAGAGCAGCACACGGAAACGCCGTTTACCTTCCCGCCAGAGCGGTACCTATTTATCTACTTGCACTTTGACGTGCTTTCGAACTGCTAGGTTGGCAGGAGCAGGGACCGAGCAACGGGAGCTCACCCCGTCATGGGAATTCAAACCGCCGACCTTCTGATCGGCAAGCCCTAGGCTCTGTGGTTTAGACCACAGCACATCTGTAAAATAGCCTAAATGTTAACTTGAGCTGAGTGGAAATGGCATCTAGTTCTTCGCAGACATTATTGTTATTACTAAAAAGGCCTTCCATTTAGGTTATCCCCCCCCCCAATGCATTTTTTTTAAAAAAGCCTTTACTTTACTTGCCTTCGCTTTCATTTGCCCTCACTTGCCCTCAGTGATATCACAATGTTGTAAAATCTGATTCGTTGTGCAGCGTTGCAACAACACCTTTATTTAGACTCGGTGGGGATCCTCCATGTGGCTCATCTAAGAAGCAGCAGTCAGGGGGAATAGAGATACTTAAGAAGATTGTGGGTAGGGGAGAAAATGGGCAGAATCTGAAAGTTTTCTTGGGAAAAATTTCTTTCCCACTCAAATTGTTGGTTCCTGAAACTTATTCAGTCCTTTGGTTTTAAGCCAGACCCAGAGCTGCTGGGTCTGTAGGCAATGCCCCCATGTGGCGAACCTTTGAAGTGCTGGGGGCAGTTTCTCAGTGAAGTTCCTTCAGGCCCTGGACTGACTCCACTCACCCCGACTTGTTCTTTGGTCTTGAGTGCTGGACAGTCCCATTCCTCCTGGTTTCAGGCTCCTGACTCCTGGGCAGTCCTGAGAGGAAAAAACCTAAAGGACCACAAACATTTGACACCGGGGCCTCTTGTTGTCCAGCTCTCATGAATCGAAGAAAAGGCCAAAGGCCCGCCCATTTCAGCATCCTGTTCTCACAGTGGCCAAACAGATGCCTTTGGGAAGTCCACAAGCAAGACCTGGGTGAAACACCATTCTCCTCACCTGTGATGGGCTGCTTCAGGATTATGTCCAGGACTCTTGGTTGCTCAACATCTTTATAAACAACTTGGATGAAGGAATCGAGGGGATGCTCATCCAATTTGCAGATGGAACCAAACTGAGAAGTGTAGCTAATGCCACAGAAGACAGAATCAGGATTCAGGATGACAATAATGGATTGGAGATCTGGGTCCAACCGAACAAAATGAATTTCAGTAGGGACAAATGTAAGGCTCTATACCAGGGGTCAGCAAACTTTTTCAGCAAGGGGCAAGTCCACTGTCCCTCAGACCTTGTGGAGGGCCGGACTATATTTTGAAGGGGGGGGGGGAATGAACAAATTCCAATGCCCCACAAATAACCCCGAGATGCATTTATTCTACTCATGTAAAAGCACCAGGCAGGCCCCACAAATAACCCAGAGATGCATTTTAAATAAAGGACACATTCTACTCATGTAAAAGCATGCTGATTCCTGTACCGTCTGCGGGCCGGATTGAGAAGGCGATTGGGCCGGATCCAGACCCCGGGCCTTAGTTTGCCTACCCATATTCTATACTTAGGCAGAAAAAGGCAGCTGTAGAAATATAAGATTGGGGGGGGGGACACCTGGCTTACTAGCAGTACATGTGAAAAGGATCCAGGGGTCTGAGTAGACCACAAACTGAACATGAGTCAACAGTGTGATGCAGCAGCAAAAAAGGCTAATGCTATTCTAGGCTGCATCAACAGATATCTAGTATCCAGAACAAGAGAAGTCATAGTACCACTCCATTTTGCCTTGGTTAGACCACATCTGGAATACTGTGTCCAGTTCTGGACACTACAATTTAGGAAGGATGTTGACAAGCTGGGATGTGTGCAGAGGAGGGCGACCAAGATGATCACGGGTCTAGAAACCAAGCCTTATAAGGAATGGTTGAGGGAGCTGGGTGTGTTTATCCTGGAAAAGAGGAGACTGTGAGAAGACATGATAGCCACCATCAAATATCTCAAGGGCTGTCACATGGAGAATGGAGCGAGCTTCTTTTCTCCTGCTCTGGAGGGTAGGACTCAAACCAATGGCTTCAAGTTACAAGAAGGGAGATTCTGACTGAATATTGGGAAGCACTTTCAGACAGTAAGAGTTGTTCAACAGTGAAACAGACTCCCTCGGAAGGTGGTGGAATCTCCTTCCTTTAGTTGGGATTCCTGCTTTGCACAGTTATGTGTAGGTTTCCATTTCTCAGACACTTTCTTTCCACCAGTGATGGGACATTCCACCAGCTCTGGTTAAGCACAACAACGGCTGCAGCAGATTTCATTGAAGAGGTCTGACTGAATATATTTTCCAAATTCTTCCTACAATGCTCACTCATCTCTATCAAATAGTTATTCTAATCACTTTGAGGGTGTCACACCGTCGCTCACATGTTAATGTGCTCGTCTATTATTCTATCATTTGCTCTCTGTTTTAATTGCCTTGGCAACAAGGAGCAAGCCTTTTCTTATCCTTACACATATTAGCATTTAAAATATTAGAGAATAAATGCCAAGTTCGGGATAATTTCTTGGAGCTGACCTTCCTTTATGTCGGTGGCTTTCAAATGGTGTTTCCGGGTTTGCGGAGTTCGTAACCTGAAGCGTTCGTAAGCAGGACTGTTCGTAACCTGAGGTACCACTGTAACAGATGTCTCTGAAAACCTGATCGCTACAACCGATATTCATAATAATAATAATAATTTATTATTTGTACCCCGCCCATCTGGCCGGGTCTCCCCAGCCACTCTGGGCGGCTTCCAGCAAACATTAAAATACATTAACACATCACAGATTAAAAACTTCCCGAAACAGGGCTGCCTTCAGGTATTTTCAGGTATGTGGTATTCACCACATGCTTTGTATGTAGAAGGTCCCAAATTTGCTACCCCCTTTTGTTATGTGTTTATTTCATTTATGAATCTCGTCCTGTGAAATATCTTGAAGTGATTTAACAATAAAAACACCAATAGCATACTTTCCAACATTTCTCCGATGAAAATAGGAATGTCCCATTCCATAATGATAATTTTACTACTACTACTACTACTACTACTACTACTACTACTACTACTTTATTTATACCCTGCCCATCTGACTCTGGGCGGCTCCCAACAGAATATAAAAAAACCACAATAAAACATCAAACATTAAAAAAACTTTCCTAAACAGGGCTGTCTTCACATGTCTTCTAAAAGTCAGATAGTTGTTTATTTCCTTGATATCTGATGGAAGGGCGTTCCACAGGGCGGGTGCCACTACTGAGAAGGCCCTCTGCCTGGTTCCTTGTAACCTCACTTCTCGCAGTGAGGGAACTGCCATGGTTTTCTCCAGAGCTGAGGGTGATGAAACAGTCGCTGAGACGGCTAGAGCGCCGGTGGCGGAAAACTCATTCTGAATCAGACCGGACACGGGCTAGAGCTCAACTTCGAGCCTACCAAGTGGCAATGGCAACGGCAAAGAGAACTTTCTTTGCCGTTTCTATTGCATCTGCAGAAAACAGCAGCAGGAGACTCTTCCAGGTGGTTCGCAATCTAGCAGAACCACCTCCGTCATCTGGGTCTGATAGGGACCCCAAGATCTCCTGCAATGCTTTTGCAATGTTTTTTGCAGATAAAGTCGCTCAGATTCGGAAGGAGGTAGACTCCACCGTGGGAGCAGAGCCGGGGCGGGAGAGTGCTAGAGCCCTGTCTAGTCATGTTTTATGGGATCAATTCCAATCTGTTACCTCCGAGGATGTGGACAGGCTGCTTGGACGAGTGAAACCGACCACCTGTCTTCTTGATCCTTGCCCATCCTGGCTAATAAAAGCTAGCCGGGAAGGGCTGGGCGATGGGCTCCGCGGGGTGGTGAATGCCTCTCTCTGTGAGGGAGCCTTCCCAGACCCACTAAAAGAGGCGGTTATTAAACCGCTTCTTAAAAAACCATCTTTGGATGTGGCCAATATAGCCAACTATCGCCCAGTCTCAAATCTTCCATTCTTGGGCAAGGTGATTGAGCGGGTGGTTGCTGAACAACTCCAGGCACGCCTGGAAGAAGCGGACCATTTGGATCCCTTCCAATCGGGGTTCAGACCTCATCATGGGACTGAATCTGCCTTGGTCGCACTGGTTGATGATCTCCGGCGGGCTAGGGACAAAGGTGAGAGCTGTTTCCTAGTTCTGCTGGATCTCTCAGCGGCTTTTGACACCATCGACCATAACATCCTTCTGGACCGCCTAGAGGGGTTGGGAGCTGGGGGCACTGTTATACAGTGGTTCCGCTCCTTCCTCCTGGGCCGTGTTCAGAAAGTGGTGGTGGGGGATGAGTGTTCAGACCCCTGGACTCTCACTTGTGGGGTACCTCAGGGCTCTGTCCTCTCCCCCATGCTTTTTAACATCTATATGCAGCCGCTGGGAGAGATCATCAGGGGGTTTGGGCTGGGTGTTCATCAGTATGCGGATGATACCCAGCTCTACCTCTCTTTCAAATCAGAACCAGTGAAGGCGGTGAAGGTCCTGTGTGAGTGTCTGGAGGCGGTTGGAGGATGGATGGCGGCTAACAGATTGAGACTGAATCCTGACAAGACAGAAGTACTGTTTTTGGGGGACAGGGGGCGGGCAGGTGTGGAGGACTCCCTGGTCCTGAATGGGGTAACTGTGCCCCTGAAGGACCAGGTGCGCAGCCTGGGAGTCATTCTGGACTCACAGCTGTCCATGGAGGCACAGGTTAATTCTGTATCCAGGGCAGCAGTCTACCAGCTCCATCTGGTACGCAGGCTGAGACCCTACCTGCCCGCGGACTGTCTCGCCAGAGTGGTGCATGCTCTAGTTATCTCTCGCTTGGATTACTGCAATGCGCTCTACGTGGGGCTACCTTTGAAGGCGACCCGGAAACTACAACTAATCCAGAATGCGGCAGCTAGACTGGTGACTGGGAGCGGCCGCCGAGACCACATAACACCGGTCTTGAAAGACCTACATTGGCTCCCAGTACGTTTCCGAGCACAATTCAAAGTGTTGGTGCTGACCTTTAAAGCCCTAAATGGCTTCGGTCCAGTATACCTAAAGGAGCGTCTCCACCCCCATCGGTCAGCCCGGACATTGAGGTCCAGCACCGAGGGCCTTCTGGCGGTTCCCTCGCTGCGTGAAGCCAAGTTACAGGGAACCAGGCAGAGGGCCTTCTCGGTAGTGGCGCCCGCCCTGTGGAACGCCCTCCCTTCAGATGTCAAAGAGAACAACAACTACCAGACCTTTAGAAGACATCTGAAGGCAGCCCTGTTTAGGGAGGCTTTTAATGTTTAATAGATTACTGTATTTTAATGTTCTTTTGGAAGCCGCCCAGAGTGGCTGGGGAGACCCAGCCAGATGGGCGGGGTATAAATAATAAATTATTATTATTATTATTATTATTATTATAAGGCCCTTGGAGCTGAACCTCAGTGTTCGGGCTGAACGATGGGGTGGAGACCCCACACATCTTACTGGGTTGCCCCAGCCACTCTGGGCAGCTTCCAACATATATAAAAACATAATAAAACATTAAAAAAAACACCTTCCCTATACAGGATTACCTTCAGATGGCTCAGAAGTCGGATAACTCCGTACCCTCCAACATTACTCCAATGAGAATATTGACATCCTAAGAAAAAGTGGGACATTATGGGATCAAATCAGAAACCGGGACTGCTTCTCTAAATCAAGGACGTCCCTGGAAAATAGGGACACTTGGAGGGTCTGCAATAGTATACACATCCACCTGTTTCAGAGATAAAACCAGCGAAAGCAATGGCTACAGCTATACTACTTTAACAGTCATTGCTTCCTTCAGAGTATCCTGGGAACTATAGTTTGTTATGGGTGCTGACAGTTGTTAGGAGACCCCTAGTCCATGCGCAGAGCCACAATTCCCAGAGTTCCTTAGGACGAGGGAGGGTTAAACTACTCTGAGAACTGTAGCTCATGTGAGCGGAAAAGGGACCTCCTGTCAACTCTCAGCACACTTAGCAAACTACAGTTCTCTGGAGTTTTCAGGGAAAACTATGGACTCAGCCGTAGAGCTGCAAACAAAACGTTTTAAGTGTGTTAAGTGCAGTATACAATGCGACACTCAATGGCGATAGTGAGCCTCATGGAAAATTCAATGTATTTTAAAAAAACCCTTAAAAAAAAAAAGCATTTTCACAATGTTTTTTATATGTGGGTAGATTCCATCCTATGACTGCTTCAAGTGGTCTGACACTGCTTTAAATGTATAGTGTACATGGGGCCTTAGTTTCAACATCCCTGGGGCCTTGAATCACTCCATGTTTGTTTGTTTTTTTAAAAAAATCAGCAATTACTGATGTAGTCTGTTGCCAGGAGGTGAAGTGTTTCTTTACTTATTTATTTAGTAATTGAAATAAAAAGGCCACATTCAAAAGGATACCCGGCTGCGGTTACTCATTGCAAAATTACTGGAACGCAATGTCCCTTTCGTAACAGGATGCCTTTGATGAAATAAAGCATATGCACATTCTCTCTCCCCCCCCCCTTTTTCTTTTTGAAAAAGCCTCCCGGGAACCTGCTTATTTCCTGCACTGTAAACTTTCCTTGACCATAATCGGTGTGGAAGCTGCGATGTTCCGATCAGGTGAGTGCCCTATGCCTCTCTCACTCTGAGCCACACAGAAGTTCTGTGTCTCATCAATACATTGTGCTAATGGATCTTGTGAGATCCGAGGGATTCCAGGCACTTTACCCAGAGTCCATGTTTCCTTTTGGAAAGGAGGAACAGCAGAGACTGTGACGTCTTTATAATACAGTGGTACCTCGGGTTACAGACGCTTCAGGCTACAGACTCTGCTAACCCAGAAATAGTACCTCGGGTTAAGAACTTTACCTCAGGATGAGAATAGAAATCGTGCGGCGGCAGCAGGAGGCCCCATTAGCTAAAGTGGTGCCTCAGGTTGAGAACAGTTTCAGGTTAAGAACGGACCTCCAGAACGAATTAAGTTCTTAACCCGAGGTACCACTGTATATGGTTTATTTACACATATATACAACCTGAGATGGAGGGGTTCACAGCACTGTCACTCCAAAAAAGGCCTTGCTTCAAGCCCTTAGGTACAGGTTTGGATTCGAATAGACATCAAACATCTCCGTAGAGCACTCTGTTTACCCGCTTTGAGAAACAATGGGACTTCTTGTGGCTTGGAAAGCACTGGAAGCGCATCAAACAACTAATAAGCACCCTGCAAGTAAATCAGGATGGATGCTCCTTGTTGCATAACCTCTGCCAAACAAATCAGAACAAATGCTCTGCAGATCAGACTGGCCCTGGTCTCAGGGGTGTAGGAAGGGTTGGGGTGGAGGTGCAGCCCGCCCCGGGTGTCATCCTTGAGGGGGGTGACAAAATGACACACCACGGGGGGTGGCACTTACCGGGGGGCCTGGCCTGCAGGGTACACTCCTGGGAGTGATGCGGTGGCTCAGGGCCCCGCGCTGCCTGATGCGCGGATCGCCCCACCCTGTGGGCAGATCGCCCCACCCCCGCCGCTCCAGGTGCCGGTGCAGCCAGCTACGCCCCTGCCCAGTCTAACAAGCAAATCAGTGCAAGGGAATTGTGCAAGGGAATCAGGATGGCGGCTCAGTGAGCAGGTCTTGGCTATGGGAAGGATGCACCATTAACAAAACCCTAATTCAGAGAGCCATCGTAAAAAGAAGAAGAAGGGAGGGGAGGCAGGGGTGTCTGCTTATCTGTAACAGGAGATCGGTTGTTTTGAGTAAATTCATATGCATTTGCTGCATATCTTAGTATTTCTCATTGTAACAGTCACTTCACTTCCATTTATCTCCCGCCAGGCTTTCTGTGTCAGGAAGCTTTAGCATGAAAACATGTCGTGTGTAGTGGCCTTGTTTGAGTCGATCGCCCCCTTCCCTGTTCTCTCCAGATAACATTGTTCACGCCGAACATTTCCAGCCCGTGATGATGAATGACACGGTCATTGTGCAAAGATATGTTTAATGCTATCAACGGTCCCAAATAATTAACATGGACAAAATCCTCTTCTTACCCAAGGGAGCCTGGGAATGGGATTTGGGGTGGAGGGCATCCAGGGGGGGGCTCTCTGCCAGCTATACCCCTGGCATAAGCAGCCTTCCTTCTATCATACAGTGGCACTGCCCAGTGTATGCAAATCAATAGAATTAGCTCCACATTGCGAGTCTCTATTTTCATTGGAGAAATGTTGGAGGGTATGGAGTTATGTGACCCCTGAGCCAAGGAGATAAGTAACTATACAACCTTTAGAAGACATCTGAATGTTTTCTTACATTTTTCATATATGTTGGAAGCTGCCCAGAGTGGCTGGGGCAACCCAGTCAGATGGGTAGGGTATAAATAATAAGATTATTATTATGGAATAGGACGTCCCTATTTTCATCAGAGAAATGTTGGAGGGTAGGAGGTAAGGGGCAGGCTAGAACTGCTGGGTCTTAAGGTGACCAGAGAAGTGTCAGGAAGTCCCTCTGCTTGCCATAGTCACCTTTCAAAATGCACACTTCCCCAAAATTTGCAGTACTGCCAGTGCGTTTGCATGAGCATGCCAAACTCATCCCTGCCTCACCTCTGCCTCTCCCAGTAAGCTGCACCAGTGTGACCAACTGGAGGTCAGATTACCAGCTCTGCCCCACACCACTGCCTGTTCCTGCACATGAGTAAGTTTAGATGACTGGGAACACAATGCATGGACTTACTCCATTGAGAAGCATTGCAATTTGCGGTAACATTAAACGATCCAAAAACTCTCTTCGTGTTCTTAGATCGAGGATATTGATGTTTGCAGCCAACACCTGGTGAACATGCATGTATGAATCAGCTCTTAAAATAGCATTAAGATTACACTTTAGGCTGCTTAAGAGCCAACTCCATAAACCAATTTAGACATAGTATGAAGATTTAATCCTGCTGTAACCAATGGAGCTAGAGTACCAGTTAGTTTGTGGATAGGGCTGCAAATCCCATTGATTGAATGTGAGCGTGATTATTTAAGTAGTTTGTGTATCACGTTCTAAATCCGGCTTGATGGGCATTACTGAATCAGCCTGAATACTTTCAGAAGGAAACTCCGTTTTGCCATCTGATGGCGAAACAGGGGAACTGCTAGACAGAGCTGTGACAATGGCAATTGTTTGAAGCCAAGGATAGCCAGTCACTGGTCTGTGGGTTGGCTAAGCTTTGGCCTCCAAAACAATCCCACCTGTTCCCTATCATGTTGAAATCATGGCAAAAGGTGTAAACATAGTTATGTTTGTGTCAAGGGAAAGTTATTTGGATCAGTGCTAAATCTGGAACGTTGTGCAGGATGCAAAATTGTGGTAAGGTAGCCGCAACAGCAACATGGATATAAGAAGGTGTCATTTTCTATTTTGCCTGTTCACATCACGCGCTACACTGTTTCTGTTCCTCTGCAGTTCGTCTTCCACCAAAAACTGCATTATTTGCCCACTGACAAATTATGCATAATGAAATGCATAAATTAGGTAAATTACATTACCATTACATTATTCTACCCCATTCATTTCAATGGAAAGCAAATACAAAGGAGATGGGGGAAAGAACATAATCAATTACATATCATTTGTGGACTAAAAGCAACAACAGCAGTAAATGCTGATCATAATCACTGGATTAATTTCTTCTCCAGAGATAAGCAAATATTGGCAATTTCTACTCCCGTTTTTGTTTTCGTTGGAATATCCCATAGCTGCTGCAAAACACACACACACCTTGAGGGATAAGGAAATAAGATGTGCCACTGTCACTTTTAGTGCTATCTTCATCGCTGAGAGACTG
Organism: Darevskia mixta; assembly: GCA_034641385.1. Taxonomy (NCBI): domain Eukaryota; kingdom Metazoa; phylum Chordata; class Lepidosauria; order Squamata; family Lacertidae; genus Darevskia; species Darevskia mixta. The sequence continues at coordinate 16,866,386 of JAWWNH010000004.1, forward strand.
TTGGAGCATTTCTCCTCCCCCTAGAGAATATCGGTGAAATGGTCCCCTCAATTTCTCTGCCCACAAACAGGGTGGAGAATGTCAAGAGGCCACTTGCGTACAGCTCTCGTTTGAAACAATTTGGGGGCATTTTAAGAAAGCAGGCTGACTTATTCTAGCAGAGCTACAATGCCCCTGAGTGATCGTCTTGAGCAATTGAACATACAAAAGCCACACAGTCACTCTGATCTCATTTGGAATGTGACAAACTCAGGTAAGGCTTAGCGCTGAGCAGACATGGCCTGTTCAGAAAACAATCACCTCCATGGCTTGTTGGGATATTTTGAGCTGCTGGTTCCATGCCTCTTGTTCCTTGCTTTTTGCAAACACTCCTTGGTAGAAGACTCACGAGACAGTACTGGCGGAAAGGTCGTATTTATTAAATATAGCAAAGAGAAGGTGTGCGGCCAATCACCAAGTGTGGGCAGGTGGCACTGAATTAGTTTGAATGAGAGAAGCATCCCTCTGACACCCCTGGCCATGTAAACGGTCACATCCCATGGCTTCACAGCAAAGGAATGGGTAAGTGTAAACTCAGGTCCTGCTGTCCAGCGTTCACTAGGATCTGCACACCGAGCAAAGAGGACACCCCGAATGACCCCACAAGCCAGAGTTATGGGCCAATCATCTGGTCCCCCCAAAATTCCTACTCTGCCCGCAGAAAGGGCAACTAGTAAAACCTGTACTGGAATGTGAGGGGTGGGCTTTGAAAAGAGGAAGAGGGGGAGGGGCAGAACTGTCTTAAGTTAGTGGTGTAGCGTGAGCGGTGCCACAGAGGCTGTTGCCCCAGGCGCAAAATAACTAGGGGCAAAAATTTCAAAAGAAAAAAAAGCATACCCTCCTGTTCAGTCTGTGTCTCTCTCAAAAGGCAGGGAGCACCTCAAATCCCTCCCAACCCGATCCCACGATTGTGCTCCCTTTCCCCTCCCAAAGCCTTCGCTTCTTCCATCAAGTGAAAGGCACATATTTTGGGGGGGCCTGTTTATATTTCTACTATTTTAATGTTCATCTCCCCCCCCCACTGGTGGCTGCGATCTGTATTAAACTGAAGTTGGAAAGGGAGAAATGGTGGAGGAGTTGGGTAGGCTGCAGTTGCCACATTGGTGCTGTCACGGGTTAGGAGGCACAATACTTGTCTTGCCCCAGACTCTGGCAATCCATGCTATGCCACTGTCTTAAATAGCCACAGTCTCCTCTCCCATTGACTGGGCACTCATGCCTTCATGATCTATGGAGCCCCTTCCTTGTGGGGTTTTGAGCAGAGACTGGATGGCCATCTGCCATGTAAGATCTAGTTGAGATTCTGGAATTGCGGGGGGTTGGAGCAGATGGCACTCAGGGTCCCTTCAAACTCTACAAGTCTATGATTCTGCCAGGGACTGGCAGGATGTTTATGCTCCCTTGGGCATAAACCTGGGTCCAAACTGGCCAGCTCCTAGGTATGTGTGAATATGTGTTGTTGTCCAATGCAAATCATTGGAATTTGGTTGTTGTTGTTGTTGTTGTAAAATGTGTTAGGCACAACTGGCAGGCATAAATTTAGGGTGCGATTTATATATAGAAAGATGACTTACACCGAGTAAGAACATTGGTCCATTAGCTCAGTATTGTCTATGCCAACTGGCAGCAGATCTCTCGGGCAGATGCCCTGGATGCCAACTTTCCTCTGCTCTATCCATCATGGTCAAGAGTTATAGTCCAGAATGTAAGGTTGCTCAGGGTTTCATATAGAAGCTTTTATTAAGCCCCACCTGGAGATGCTTAGTACTGATTCTGGTACCTTCTGTATGCAAAGCATGTATTCTACCACAGAGCCATAGCCCTCACTTTCACAGCTCCTCCCAAACTCCTAACTGCTACAGACATAAATGTACACGTTGGGAAGAGATACAAATTTGGGAGACTGAACATTCAAACATCCCCCCTTCTTCCTTCAGGGGGTGTGGCTAGGCTTCCCAGCTTGCATCACTATTTATTAACAGAGGCATGTGCCTCCCTGCCATCGAGCAGAAATAATGTACGTCTTGATTGCCTAAATATCACACCATTTATGATGGCCAATTTTGCTGCATAGCAGTTTATAGTGACATAACTCGCCATCATTTACGCATTACCGTTCCAATAAAAAGTAGTCTGTGCCGTACTTCTCAAGTACACAGCAATATAATGTCATCATCATAACAGTCAACCCATTATCTAGACCTGCCAGAATCCTTTTGCTTACAATCTGCAAGCCTAAATTTAAATCCCTTAATTGGTTTAATTTAGCTTTCCGATTCCACACTTGAAGGCGGGAGTGAAAGGGGGCGGTTGCCCATTCTTGCTGGGAGCTGGTTCGCAGCCTGCTTCACGGTCTTCTCCTTCTGTTCTATGGAAAAGGTGGAATTAGAGGCATCCACTTGCAATAGGAGATCTATAAGAAGGTTGGGGAACCCTTTTCAGCCTGGGCAAACTTCGCTTCTGGGCAAACTTCGGGAGACCACGTGTTGGTGGTAAGTGAAACCAGAGGCAAAGGTTGGCATGGTCCAAAGCATAATAATAATAATAATAATAATAATAATAATAATAATAATAGTAATGGCTCCTCTTCATCCTGGAGAGAAGTGACTAGTGGGGTGCCACAGGGTTCTGTCTTGGGCCCAGTCTTATTCAACATCTTTATCAATGACTTGGATGATGGGCTTGAGGGCATCCTGATCAAGTTTGCAGATGACACCAAATTGGGAGGGGTGGCTAATACCCCAGAGGACAGGATCACACTTCAAAATGACCTTAACAGATTAGAGAACTGGGCCAAGGCAAACAGGATGAATTTTAACAGGGAGAAATGTAAAGTACTACACTTGGGCAAAAAAATTGAAAGGCACAAATACAGGATGGGTGATACCTGGCTTGAGAGCAGTACAAGTGAAAAGGATCTAGGAGTCTTGGTAGACCACAAACTTGACATGAGTCAACAGTGTGATGCAGCAGCTAAAAAAGCCAATGCAATTCTGGGCTGCATCAATAGGAGTATAGCATCTAGATCAAGGGAAGTAATAGTACCACTGTATTCCGCTCTGGTCAGACCTCACCTGGAATACTGTGTCCAGTTCTGGGCACCACAGTTCAAGAAGGATATTGACAAGCTGGAACGTGTCCAGAGGAGGGCAACCAAAATGGTCAAAGGCCTGGAAACGATGCCTTATGAGGAATGGCTTAGGGAGCTGGGTATGTTTAGCCTGGAGAAGAGAAGGTTAAGGGGTGATATGATAGCCATGTTCAAATATATAAAAGGATGTCATATAGAGGAGGGAGAAAGGTTGTTTTCTGCTGCTCCAGAGAAGCGGACACGGAGCAATGGATTCAAACTACAAGAAAGAAGATTCCACCTAAACATTAGGAAGAATTTCTTGACAGTAAGAGCTGTTCGACAGTGGAATTTGCTGCCAAGGAGTGTGGTGGAGTCTCCTTCTTTGGAGGTCTTTAAGCAGAGGCTTGACAGCCACCTGTCAGGAATGCTTTGATGGTGTTTCCTGCTTGGCAGGGGGTTGGACTGGATGGCCCTTGTGGTCTCTTCCAACTCTATGATTCTATGATTCTATAATAGTAATAATAAATTGTATTTATATTTATATTATTTATATTTATATTTATATTTATATTTATATTTATATTTATATTTATATTTATATTTATATTTATATTTATATTTATATTTATATTTATATTTATACCCTGCCCATCTGGCTCAGTTAATTGCAGGTGGAGCAATTAACACAAAGTTTCCTTTTGTACACTAGAGTAGTTTCTACAGACATAACTCTTCTCTGTTCTTCATCTGGGTAAGCAAGAAGCATTATTGCACTTCAAAAACATATTCCAGGCAGCAAAAAATGCATTCAAGGTGGGTACAAAGCCCCCAGTAGAGAGGGGTGCGGCATGAAAAAGTGGGTGCGGCTGGGCTGTGGGTGTGGCTTAGAGAGAGTCTTGAGGGCCAGATGAAAGAGGCCTGAAGGGCCATGTTTGGCTCCTGAGCCTGAGGTTCCACCAGCCCTGATCTAGAACTTTGGGAGTGATGTTCCATTCTACACCAGCAGTGCTTAACTGACCCCTCCTCTCCATCATCATTAACTACCAGGAGGGGGGGCAGTGGCAGCAAAGTGGTTGTGGTGCAAATGCATTGGCAGGAATGCTGCATTGGTTCTGATGGTGTGTTTGCACCATTCTGACCTTGCTCCATTCTGACCTTGCTCCTTCCCCTCTCCCTCTCAGTAAGCCTCAGAAACGCTGGTGGCAGGAAGTCAGTTAAACACTCCTGTCTCACCAACCACTACTGGATAAACCAGGAGGAAGAGTTGTGGAAAAACCTGGGAACTGGAACTTGTATGCAAGAGGTCCTGGAGTCAATCCCCACCATCTTCAGGTAGAGCTGGGAAAGATCCTCATCTGAAATCCAGTCCAGTATTGTGTAGACAATACTGGACAGGATGGACCAATTTTCCTTTGTTCCTATGTTTATAATGTTTGTAATACTAATCTAGATAGGGTTTTCCAAGCTTGGGTCTCTAGCTGTTTTTGGACTACAACTCCCATCATCCCTAGATAGCAGGACCAGTGGTCAGGGATGATGGGAATTGTAGTTCAGAAACAGCTAGAGAGCCAAGTTTGGGAAACACTGCCCTAGAACAACCATTTTCTTTCATTTAGTAGTTTCAGAGATTTTGACTCAGAGGGTGGAGAGTTAACAAACTGAGGTGTTCGAGAGAGAAAGTCGCTTCAGTTTTCTTTGTTATTGCAAGGTTCTTGGACTTCTTTGACTAAGAGAGGCAGGACACGAATGTGTGGGCCCTTCTCTGAAACCACTGGAAGAAAGAGAGGATGACAGTCACACAAACAGTCCTGCACCTGTTGCCTGTCTTTGTAGGAGAAATGTTATATGGAACATTAACTTTATAGAAACCTGACGGATGCTCTGCTTAAAGACGGCCTGCTGATCCTGAAACTGGGAACATTTGAGTTAATGGCAAGTAGTTAACACCAAGGCCTGATAGAGTGAATATGACACTTTGAGTCCTACCTCTACCTTTCTGCCACCTCTTTAGATGAATCTGGCACTACTCTCTTTCTGACCATTATGCTGACAACGGGGTAGAATAATGTAAAAACCAAGGCTGCAGTCTCTGAGGTAATGTCTATGCACAGTCTGGTTTTACACCAGCTGAACCACCATGGTTTTCCTCACATGGCACAGTTCCCCGTTGTTTTCAGAGACCCATCTGCACTATACATTTAAAACAGTTTCACACCGCTTCAAAGAGTCATGGCTTTCCCTCAATGAATCCTGGGAAGTGTAGTTTGCCATGCATGCTGGGAGTTGTTAGGAAACCTCTGTACCCCTCACAGAACTACAAATCTCCAGAGTGGTTTAAAAATCAGTCCCTCTTCCCAGGCAACTCTGAGAGCTGTACAGTGGTACCTCGGGTTACAGATGCTTCAGATTACAGACGCTTCAGGTTACAGACTCTGCTAACCCAGAAATATTACCTCGGGTTAAGAACTTTGCTTCAGGATGAGAACAGAAATCGCACACTGGCGGTGTGGCAGCAGTGGGAGGCCCCATTAGCTAAAGTGGTACCTCAGGTTAAGAACAGTTTCAGGTTAAGAACGGACCTCCAGAATGAATTAAGTTCTTAACCCGAGGTACCACTGTAGTTCTTGCTCAGAGCACACCCCTCTTCCACATATTCAGCTGAGTGCTGACAAGCTTCTTGCCATACTTTACAGAGGATATGGCCCTCTGTTTGAATTGAGGGCCAGTCAAAGTCCTGTTAATGATCAAGAACCATAAGAAATGAAAGAACAGCCTTGCAGGTGTCCATAAATGATCAGAACCTGGACAGTAGGTGGGGCGAACATATTGACCTCCTGGTCATGGTCTTCCCCACTTTGGTAAGATATATTGTGTTCCTATTTAAATGATGTCAATTGTTTCCAAACACACATCTAGACATATAAAGTAGCACTGGAGAATTTTCTGCAATTTGGCGACTGTTCTAAATGCTGCTATCTTTAGGCTGGACTTGGATTAGACAGCCTTTCCAACAGAGGACTGCCCTTGGTAAAACAGGTCACTTGACCACCCTAAATGCTGTTCCTGTCATTTTTCGTCCCTTTCCTAGGCTGGACTTAAAATGTCCCAGTGCCTTTAATAGTCTGCCCCATGTTTTCTAGAATACAGTGTCATTATAATGAAATGAGATCTGCAATAATAATAATAATAAATATAAACCAAACAAAAGAGCAGTCATGGGATATGATTTTTGTTTTTTAAAAAAAAACTCCAAAAAACAAAACTGGAAGGCACAACAGTCACAATGTCCTTTCAGAATAAAGACTCTCATCATAAATTCCCATTTCCACACACACAAACACACACACAAGAGAACAGAGATCAGAGGAATTATTTAACGCTGCTCCTGCCATGCCAAGAAAACAGAAAATAAAACTAAATCAACAGGGGAAATGATGTTGGCCAAGCTGAGTCTGTTTCAGAGTCTCAATGTCTGAAGACACACAAAAATGAGACAGTTATGACAACCCATAATGGGGCATTAAATTGTCAAGAATGTCAACAGAAAATAAAATTACTACTGCATGTGAGTTATGTTCAAGACCCTGAAGAAGAAAAAGACTCAAACCAGTGGAGACTTAAACATGGTGACAAGACGATTTAAAGAATAAAGAAGGAAGAAAAAGCAAAATGGAAGAATTCTTGTCCTCCTCATTGGCTACTTTAGTAGCCTTCAAAAGCTCTGCAACATAAAGTAGGAAGGAATTTTTTTTTTTAATTTTACTGGAAGGAATTTTTTTATTTTATTTTGTTTCAACATAAAGTAGTTACTTACAACTAAGGCTGTGCACGCCCCACCCCCACCCCCCGCCCAATCCAAATTAGGCCTGATCTGGCAACTTGATTTGAAGCCAACTCAACCCAGATCCCCGAATCAATTCAAACTTTGCTTTGAAACTTGGTGAACTGCTTTGCCAGTACAGCTTTCCCCCAAGTTTTGTACAAGTTTTATACAAATCTATGCTTGAGCTATGCCATGTGTTGCACAGATAAAGCTGATGGGTCTTAAAAGCAGGAAGCCTGAGGCGATGCAGACATCACCTGTTGACAGCAACAAAGCCAGGATTTCCAATTATCACAAATTGATTATAAACACTCTGTATATCAGGACAGACTCATAAACTGCAGTAATAAAATTTGATGTCCACCCATAAGGAAGAGTTCCAGCAGGCTGCCAAAGGTGGCAGTTTAACAGTTACGATCTCAAAGCATTATGAGTTAATCCATTCAAATTGTCGCCGAGGTGAAGGCATCAACCTTCCTGGTACGGCAATAGCAGCTGGTGGGTCTCTGTAGAATGCAATGCAATCCGATCACAATAAGCAAGATATCATACATACTCAATTTCTAAGTGTGTTAAGACCTGGATGTCATGGACTGGCTGGGTGCAGAGGAAGCACACCTGCCCGCCTCCTGTCCCCCCAAAACAGTACTTCTGTCTTGTCAGGATTCAACCTCAATCTGTTAGCCGCCATCCATCCTCCAACAGCCTCCAGACACTCACACAGGACCTTCACTGCCTTCACTGGTTCTGATTTGAAAGAGAGGTAGAGCTGGGTATCATCCACATATTGATGAACACCCAGCCCACCCACCCACCCCCGATGATCTCTCCCAGCGACTGCATGTAGATGTTGAAAAGCATGGGGGAGAGGACAGAACCCTGAGGCACCCCACAAGTGAGAGCCCAGGGGTCTGAACACTCATCCCACACCACTACTTTCTGAACACGGCCCAGGAGGAAGGAGCGGAACCACTGTATAACAGTGCCCCCAGCTCCCAGCCCCTCTAGACTGTCCAGAAGGATGTTATGGTCGATGGTATCTGTCAGGTTCCCTTAACGGTTGCTCAAGAGTAAAGACCAAGTCCTTCTTGTCTTTCTATCATTTTATTGTGCAAAGTATGTACAGTGCAGAGCTAATCCTAAACATGACCGTCTAGTCGCTAGCGGAATCCGGAAGTGCCTCCCTCCTGTTACGGCGCCAACACCAGAGTCTTGGCACTCTAAATTGCCACCTTCTCCTTCTGCGTAATGCTGGCGCCAGAAACGGTGTCCCTCCTTCCGAGTGGGTCTGCTGAGTGGTGTTAGGTCTCTCTGCATCTTCCTGGAGACCTCTCCCCACCTGGCTCCCTCCCGGTAACTGCTCCTCCCCCGAGGAGGGGCTGGTAGACTCACTGGAAGACGAGTCCTTCGACAACAGAGGCTGAGGCTGCCTGTAGCCACTCAGTGCCGGACTGGCAGGGGTGGACACATCCCTGACAGTATCAAAAGCCGCTGAGATGAGGCTTGGCATGGAGTCTAATTTCAGAAGGAGGCTTAACCCTTTAGCCAATCTATACCCATGGCAAAGTCCTATTTGTGCCCCTTCAAAGTATTGGCTCTTGGGTGGCTGCCTGTTCCTCCCCTCCCCTCCCCTTTCTTAGGGAATCATGGACTGTTGTTTTAGCTCAGGGTCCAGTAGTCGCTTGGCCCTTGTTCCAAGTGAGAAAGGACTGCAATATCAAAGATTGACTTAATTTTCATTGCCGTACATAAAACATCTGACCGTATTTGCTGAGAAAACTCCCAATGTCTCGCTTTATTTGCACAGGCAGAGGCGAAAGTACAGTGTATCCGTCTGGGAGTGAACATCAAAGGGGAGCAAGCAGGGTGACAGATATTTGGAGACGCAGTATGAGAGCCGGCTGGGATGGGAGTCTTGGGGGTCTCTTGGTTTACCAAGATGAATCCCAATTGGAGCTGCATCATTCTCTCAACCCCCCACCCTTTATTATCACTTCACGGTTAACATCTGTTGATGAGTAGGATTAACGGCCCTCTTTTTCAATGACATCGAGCTCTTTTAACGAGCTCTCTTCAGTCAAAGGTGGTTGGCCTTGGAGGGGGGGGGGGGAGAAAACAAAGGAGAGAATAGTCATTAAGCAAACAATCCTTTGCCAGGATTTGATGCTAAACATGCTATCGCCCCGACGTGAGTGATTCGCTGGAGATGAAATTTATTCCGCAAGAATCTGACCTTGATGTTGGTTAACAAGAATTCACTCTTTTGCTTGTCATTATTAAGAACTTCAGACGCCTCAAACGGCCTGCGCTCTCTTTTAAACATCCATTATGTAGGGTTTTCTCTTAAATGATCGTTCCCGTTAATAATAACGCCTGTTAGCAATGCTTTGGTGATATATCCCCAAACATCCAGGGATGGTGAGGGAAAGGAATCTTGGTCAAATCTCCGGTGGTCACTGGTGTTAGTTAGGACTGGTAAGGAGGAAGGTGTTGTTGAGAGAGGGGCAGCAGTTGGCAGAGCCAGAGCCAATGACTGGCAGAGGCAAATAATTCAAGTTTTGTCCCCATCCTCTCAGTGTCCCCCCCCCCCGACTGCTAGCAAGTAAATGTAATGGGTCCCTTGGTCCTGTCAGGAACTGACAGGATTTTGCAGCCCCAGATGTAAGACAGGGGTGGACCTTGGTAATATGGATTCTACAGCAGCCTGCCCTTCGTTGGCTCCCAGTACATTTCTGAGCTAACCTTTAAAGCCCTAAATGGCCTCGGCCCAGTATACCCAGTATACACCCCCCATCATTCTACCCGGGCACTGAGGTCCAGCTCCGAGGGCCTTCCCTCACTACGAGAAGTCAAGTTACAGGGAACCAGGCAGAGGGACTCTCGGTGGTGGCACCCACCCTGTGGAATGCCCTCCCACCAGAAGTCAAAGAGAACAACAACTACCAGACTTTTAGACGACATCTGAAGGCAGCCCTGTTTAGGGAAGCTTTTAATCTGTGATATTTTAATGTTTTGTTTTTTAATATTTGCTGAAAGCCGCCCAGGGTGGCTGGGGAGACCCAGCCAGATGGGCGGGGTACAAATAATAAATTATTATTATTATTATTATTATTACTTTTAATGTTTGATGGATTACTGTATTTTAATATTTTGTTGGAAGCCGCCCAGAGTGGCTGGGGAAGCCCAGCCAGATGGGCAGGGTATGTATGTATGTATGTATGTATGTATGTATAAATAAATAAATTATTATTATTATTATTATTATTATTATTATTATTATTATTATTATTATTATCTGGCTGATGGTCCAGGTCTTAATCTGCCTTATTCTTCTTGGGCCAAACCTGATTAGTGGACAGACCACTCACCTGTCTATCCACCTGATGTCACAATGATGGCCAGGTGCACCGTACAGGGCTTGCAAAGGGCCCTACAAATGCTTTGAAGCAGCTGCGAAATAGTTCAGTCGGTAGAGCATGAGTCTCTTAAGGTCAGGGTCATTGGTTCGAATCCCATGTTGGGCAAAAGATTCCTGAATTGTTAGAGGTTGGACTAGATGCCTCTCATGGTCCCTTCCAACTCTACGGTTCTATTATTCCTCTGGGGATTGAAGTTTGGAGCAGCTATTGTTTAATCCACTGGGGAGGCTTTTCTTTAATCCAACCAACATAACTTGCACAGCAATGGGTAAAGAAATTATGCAATTACAGTATTGGGAAATATAATGTGTATCGTTTCACTTTTTTCTCCTTCCTTTTCTTTGTAGTTCTGCTGTAATATTAATAAACTGATATTATGCAGTAGCAAATTGAAGTAAAACTTGAATACAAGGTTAAAGTAAAAAGACAATGAAAGGAAATACAGTCTGTCTACAAGAAGGACAACATTTTGTACCCTTATGATAACAAAATATTCTTATTTACCTCCAGAATTGGATCACTTAAGTTATTATTGTTGATATATTGTATAAAATCCTACCAGACTGCACAAAAATACAGAGGTTGTGCCTTGCCTTAAATTCATTTTAAACTAAATGCACCCCCCCCCAAAATAGCAATATTCCACATATTTTTATACCACAATTGTATAGTTAAGCTTTTCAGTGCTTAGCAATAGACTGCCTTGCTGCAATTAGTAGAAAGGTGGCAAATCCTTTAGATGTTAAACCTTTATTTGTACTTTGGAACATTGGTAAAATAAAACACAGCAGCTATTTCTTGTATCATCTGCAAGTTTTGCATAACATCTCCTGTAGCTTGCAGTGCCACGCCTTCTGTTTTGCAAACCTTTTGACTAGGGACTGCCATAAAACTGTTCTGATGGATTTCTTTTTTTAACGTGGCGATATCGTTTTCCTTATGTGACTTGAAATTCATTTCCAGGCTGTGATCTAAATGGCAGTAATTACCTCAGAAGTGTGTACTGTACCGGTTCAGTTTGTTTTCTTTTCAACCAAGGCAAACGATTGCAGGTCTTGGCCTCACATCAGGGATCAGCTCTGATGCGAGAGCCAAAAACAACAGCTACCTTTGCCGTCTTGCTAGCCAAGACCACATTACCTTGGAAGAATGCTTGATTTCATGACACAAATGGAAAGGCTCCTTGAGTCTGGCGATCACCACCAGCCCTCAGAAGGTGTGGATCTACTTGCACGGTCAAGTGCTTACATAGTGACCCACTCACATTCATCTACTGCCACGTGAGAATTGGAACTTTTCTTTTTCTTTTTGACAAACTGCAAATTGTAGAATCGTAGAATTGTAGAGTTAAACCATTGAGCCTCTTGGGCTTGCCGATAGGAAGGTCGGCGGTTCGAATCCCCACAATGGAGTGAGCTCCCGTTGCTCTGTCCCAGCTCCTGCCAACCTAGCAGTTCGAAAGCACGCCAGTGCAAGCAGATAAATAGGTATAGCTGTGGCAGGAAGGTAAACGACATTTCTGTGCACTCTGGTTTCCGTCATGGTGTTCCGTTGCGAAAGCAGCAGCTTAGTCCTGCTGGCCACATGACCCTGAAAGCTGTCTGTGGACAAACGCCGGCTCCCTCAGCCTGAAAACAAGATGAGCGCCACAACCCCAGTCGCCTTTGACTGGACTTAACCATCCAGGGGTCCTTTACCTTTATTTTAGAGTTAGAAGGGCCCTGAGGATCATCTAGCCCAGGGTTTCCCAAACTTGGGTCTCCTCAGTGATGATGGGAACTGTAATCCAAAAACAGTTGGAGACCCTAGTTTGGGGAACCTTAATAATAGTCCAACCCCCTTCAATGCAGGAATATATGTACAGGTAGCTGTCCTATACAGGGATTGAACCTGTGACATTGGCATTATCAGCAGCACACTCTACCCAACTGCATTAAACCCTTGACAATGTTCTGGTGCGCTCTCAGTTTTCGGTGTCACCTCAGGCGACTTTCAGTTTTAAAATCTGTTTTTAATCTTGCACGTCTGTGTATATATCCGCTGCATATGCTTTGTTGCACATATTCACTTTTGCTTCTGTCACTTTTGCTTTTCTCATTTCTCGTTTTTGTGTTATAGGGCAACATAAAAATGCTCCAAATAAGTAAATAAATAACTGTGGTGCAATCAATAATCTTTTTTAAATGGTAGCTGCTCAAGCTGTAGCTAAAATTAATGTGGATAGAGTTTACCCACGGCCACGGATTTGGAAGATAAGCCAAACCTTGAGGTCCTCTACACATCCATGCAGTTCTAAGCAGCAGTTTGGGTTTCCATAGAAGGTTGATTCAGTTGGCCTTCAAAGGCGGGCTTTCCTGATTTGCACTTTCTGAAACTATACATGAACCAAAATGCAGGTCTCCTTCAGAAGTCACACCTCTCCAGGTTTTGCACTGCAAGTAATTTTGCACAGCCAAGTAATGTGTACAAAATGTATAAACTAGAGCAAATACAGTTTTTGAAACCCGATTTATATACAATCAAGTGGTATAGAAATCTGATGAAAGAAATAAACAAATGAACTGTGAATAAAAAATGAGCAAAAATGGACATGTGATGAGAAATCTGCAGTGCAATGCAGACGAATTTTCATGAGGACTTTTAATTTTTTATTTAAAAGAAAAAGAAAGAAACCACAATCGCCAAATTCAGCCATCCCTCCATGTGAACTGGGTCAATGCGAGATTGGATGTCCATTCTGCATCCTTGTTCAGGTCACTGCAGGGTAATAGGCAGAGGCACCAGCTCTCGGGGGCCAAGGCTTTTTGGGCTCCCTCAATCTTATTTTTGAGGGGGCCGGACACACACACGCCACTGTTCAGGCCAAACGCAGAGCTGGACACAGAGAGACGTCAGGACACTATGTGACGTCAGCACGTCACATCGGGGGCCCTCAATGTTCTTCAGAAGATGGTACCTCTGGTAGTAGGTGACCCCTCCTATTTGCATTACTGGTAGTGGGTCACAACCTTCTTCTCCAAGTCTCATTGACTGCTGACCTTGAAGATTGCTTTGGTTTCTCTTATTTCATTTGGCAGAATTAGCTCACAAGGGACCCTCCTTTAGTAACCTCCTCGTCCAGCCCACTCCATTCTTCTTGTTACATGAAGGTGGAAATGCTTTTTGAATACAACAACAACAACAACAGCAACAACAACAACAACAATTTACAACTTATACCCCGCCCATCTGGCTGGGTCTCTCCAGCCACTCTGGGCGGCTCCCAACAGAAAATTAAAAACACGATAAAACATCAAACATTAAAAACTTCCCTAAACAGGGCTGCCTTCAGATGTTTTCTAAAAGTCAGATAGTTGTTTATTTCCTTGACATCTGATGGGAGGGCGTTTCACAGGGCGGGCACCACTACCAAGAAAGGCCCTCTGCCTGGTTCCCTGTAACCTCACTTCTTGCAGTGAGGGAACCACCAGAAGGTCCTCAGCGCTGGACCTCAGTGTCCGGGCTGAACGATGGGAGTGGAGATGCTCCCATCTACCTTCAGGTATACTGGGCCAACTCTTCTTACGTTATTGTGAGTGGACTTTCCACAACCAAGTCCAAACAATGGAGTCGTAGAAGATACCATGTCATTTTCAACTCCCTTCTAACTAATCCTATGATTTTGTGAGCAATGGGAAGTTCTTCTCCATTGCTATTTTGGCTGTCCCACTTTTTGTGAGTTTTTTTTTTAAAAAAAATAAATGTATTTTGCCTCATATGGCTTCCGTCATTTGGGAAGTGAATGCTTTGATGGTGTTCTGAATTTTCACCAGTGAAAATGGCGATCAAAGCCAGAGCCCATGAATGAGAAACAGTCTTTTAATAATTTTGTAGTGTCTGGCTTCTTCACTTGACTTCACAATCTAATTTCTCCGCTGACACAGGTCTTATCACTCACATCTACATTTAAAATTTAAAAGCAATATATATTTAAATGTAAAAACAATGTGTGTGAGTGAGCATGGGTGTGTGTGTGTGTGTGTGTGTGTGTGACTACGCATATGTATTTTATGTGCCTGTGCCTAGATGTGGGGGGAAATGGAACCAAAAAATGGTGAAATGATATATAATTGGTTTTGTTTCCAAGATAGTTTCTCAGCCTTGTTGCAGGGCTGGAGTTTCCTAAAATCATACAAAATGACTGAACTATTTAACCTTTCATTTTTACTCTTTTTCTAGATTAGGTGCTGAAATTCTGATAGACAGCTTCTCCAGCCTGCAATCCATTCTCAGCCTACCCTCAGCTGGTCAAAATAGTATCTAGTACCCAAATACTTCCTTGTTTGATCTCAAGCCCTGGGAATATCTTATTAGTAGCAGCTGGGGTATAGCAGTATCTATCTATACTACAAACCAGTGCCGACTTTACACTAGTTACTCTCATTCCTTCCCACGAAGGATCCTGAGATCTGTAGTTTCATAAGGGTGCTGAGAAGTCACTCTATCAGCAGAATCCTATACATCAGGGGCTCACCCACCCAATCCTTTCCTGCCACGATTTCCAGACACAAGTCCGTGTGTTCCAGGTGCTGAAAAGACTGCATTGAAGGTGCCTGCCTGGTGTCAGGTAAAGGTAAAGGACCCCTGGACAGTTAAGTCCAGTCAAAGGCTACTATGGGGTTGCGGTTCTCATCTCGCTTTCAGGCCAAGGGAGCCGGCATTTGTCCACAGACAGCTTTCCGGGTCATGTGGTCAGCAACGGAACACCGTGACAGAAACCAGAGCGCACGGAAACACCATTTACCTTCCTGCCACAGCAGTACCTATTTATCTACTTGCACTGGCGTGCTTTCGAACTGCTAGGTTGGCAGGAGCTGGGACAGAGCAACGGGAGCTCACTCCGTTGTGGGGATTCAAACCTCTGGTCTTCTGACTCACAAGCCCAAGAGGCTAAGTGGTTTAGACCACAGCGCCAGCCGCGTCCCTATGTCTGGTGTCATTAGACAGGGGGTTCCAAAGTATGGGTGCTGCCACACTAAAAGGCAGATTTCTTAGGAGTATTATGCCATACCTGTAACAGATGGAAGCATTCAAGTTGGCATTTAGGGTTAAGTCGATCTCACAAGCAAATGGTTCCAAGTTTTGTGTGCTAGTAGTAACACCTTGAGCTTTGTGAGAATCAATAAAACTTTATTTTGGGAGGCTGGGATTATAAACTTTTGCGATCAGTTTATTATCAGAGGTCATGTGCATGTATTAATTAATACCAAGCAGAGGAGGTAGAGGAGATGTCTCAGGGGGAGGGAGCCATCATTCTCAAAGAGAGGGAGTGGATTTTGCAAATAAAGGGAAGAGCCTGTGAAGTTTTCACAGGGCTTGGATCTGCACTGCATTCCAGCACTGACCTTCCTACCTTGCTGGAGGCTGCCAGATGTGCCAGTCCCCTGGGATGCTTCAAGGTCCTTTGTTAGACTCACTGCCGTTGACCCAGTGACAATGACATGATGCCTTTAACTTCTGATCCAGGGAACAGTCATTCAGCGAACAGGAGCTCTGGCAGCCCATTAACTACAGCAGAGATTGTGGCTGCTGCTACAATTTTAGACCTGTTTAAAAATAGATTAGAACCTCGCAAAATATGCCAGCATGTTCTCCTTGGAAGACAATTTACCAAACCAAGGCCGGCATCAGTTTCTCCTGCGATCTGGTTCTCAACTTCATTATAACAACATTAGCCAGTGGTGAGGAACTTATTGAATAAATGGCATTTTACTTGCAGTGCATCTACCTAGGTCATTGTTTCAGGTGGGGTGGGGGAGAATAGTATCCTGGACCACTGTCTCTTTTCAACCACTAAAAAAAAGAGGGGGTGGAGGGAGACAGAGACAGACAGACCTTGGCCGTAATTTGCACCATAAATGCAAAGCACCATGATATTGCTTTGAAAGGAAATGGCTTTCTCCAAAGAATTCTGGGAGCTGTAGATTGTTAAGGGTGCTGAGAGTTGTTAAGAGACCCCCATCTCTCCTCCCAGAGCTGCAAGTTCCAGAGTGGCTTAACAATCAGTCCCTCTTCACAGGGAAGTCTAGGAATTCTAGCAGGGCTGTCTTAAGCATATGCGACGTCGGGGTGCAAAGTTCTGTCTGGCGCCCCCCCCCTGTTGCCCAGAGCTGTCAACCTTTTTTTAGGGGGAGACCCCAAAGTTGTTGACCTTTTTTTAGGGCAGGCCGGCGAGGCACACATGGCAGAGCTGGCCTGTCCGGCCGCCTCAACTGCAACAGAGGAGCCTGAGGCGGTGGCAGCAGCAGCAGAGCAAGGCCGGGGCCGGGCGCCGGGGGGGGGCAAGCAGAGCCCAGTGCAACAACAGTTGAGCCAGAGGCTCGTGTGAGCAGCATGCACTGGGCAGGCCTCTCGACGGCCCACCAATCCCAGGCGCGCAGGAGGGCGGAGCCGGCCGGCTGCCTCAGCACCTTGCTCACCCGCAGCAGAAGAGCTATGGTGCTCCAATGGGCTCTGCTCGGCGGCGGCTGTCTGCTCTTCCCAATCCCCAGACTCCAAATCTCAGCCCTGGACTCTCGGCCTGGCGCCCCTGAGAGCCCGGCGCCCTGGTGCCCCGCACCCCTAGCACCTATGAGTAAGACGGTCCTGATTGTAGCTCTGTGAAGGAAATTGGGCCTCCTAACAACTCTCAGCCTCTGAAACAAACTACAGTTCCCAGAGTTCTTTGGGGGAAGCCATGAATATTTAAAGTGGTATCATAGTGCTTTAAATGTGTGGTTGCATTGGTTCCATACATTCTCCATTTTCTTTCTAGAGCAGTATTTGCCAATGTGGTGCCCTCCAGATATTCTGGACAGGCAGATAGGGATGATGGGAATTGTAGTCCAAAATATCTTGAGAGTGCAAGGTTGGTAAAGGCTTTTCTAAAGACTCCTCTCCCCCATCTTGTCCATCTTGTTTAAATATCTATTCCTTCTTCCTGCACAAGGCAGCTAGGAAGAATAAAGCCTGAAATTGTAATATGGATAAAATGACTAAAACACACACAAAGAGCAGGTAAAAGCATCTGCCAATAGCTCTTTTTCACCCCAAACCAGGAGCAGCCTTAAGCACAAATGACCTTCTCTGGTGCTGCTATAAAGCCAACAACATCTATAACTGGGAGCAGTGAAATATTACTGGACAATGTAACTGGAACGTTTTTCAAGAAAATTCACTAAGAGAACCTGTTTGAGTTTCCTCAACATCTGTTCCTGCTAAATACCATCTTTATGGCCATCTGATCAGTTTCGTTCCTACTGATGGATGGCTCAGGATGACAAGTGCTGGTTTTTCTGATGTTCCATGTCTGGATTCGGATTTCAACTCTTGATTCCAAATGTCACTGTCAACATGGTATCAGCTGAGCAATACTTCAAGGATTATTAATGTCCTGGACATCCTGAGCTCATCCATGTTTACTCAGAAGTAGACATGGGGGGAGTAATTAGATTCAGTTTGCATTTAAAACTGAATCTATCCAATACTCACTTTCTGAAATAGCACAAGTAATGAAACACAGCCTTCAAGATTCCCACTTCTCTGAATTTTGCAGTGCAGTTCTCCAACAAATGTCTATATTAGGGGAAACTGTGTATTAAAATGATTGCATTTGCAAGACATAGAAAAAATGCATTATATTAGGAGGAATTTGGTGCAAAAACATGTTAATTAGGAGAAATTTGCACAAAAATGCTGAAGAATCTTCCATGGAAATGCAGAGAAGTGAATTTAAGATTGGGAAAAGAAGAAACGGAGAGAACCAAAATTGATTGGCACGTCTATCCCTACTGAGAAATAAACGTGTTTCTCTAATTAAACACACAAATTAAATTTCCACATGGCAAATACAAAGCAATGAATTAAAAAAGTAACAGAAAACACACTTTACTACTACAGTTACATCTTTCACATTTGCAATTTCACTCTTTTTCATCTTGTTTGTTTAACGTGTAATTCTCCTTAGTACAGGGTAAGCCTGAATGTTCTAGGTTTCCAGTCACTGGAGCTATGCATAGATTTGTCCAAAATCTGCAACCCATTATCAGTCCTAAACATTTCTGAAGAACATCAAAGGTGAAGGAGGGGAGCAGGGAGTGAGTTACAGTTCTTTTCTTTTTAAGTTTTTTTTTTTTAAACGGTCATTTAAAATAGTCTGGTGTTCACTTTGATGTGCATCCCCCTATAATGACATAACCCCACAAGTCCATTTCCTGCCCTGGGAATTTTTTTTGCATCGCTGGCTATATTATTACAAACATGTTTATTTACCACCTTACATCATTTTTAGCCAAAGCAGGTCACCCGCCAAACCTACGCCTCTCCAAACAACCTTTTCTATCACCCTATGACCAAACTTTAAAAGCAGCCTTGAATTTATCGCTTGATGCAACCATATATTCCCTCTATTTTTCTTTTTCTTTTGGGTACAAAGCAAATAAAAGATTCGCCCTTAGCCTCACAGTTCATCGCTCTGCAACAAAAAACTACACGGAGGTAACATTCCCCTTCTTCCCCACCCCCTTTCAGTCTCCACTCCATCACCTTTCTTAAAATTTTGTTCTCCTACAGCTCCCCCTTCTACATCTTTCCCACTTTATCTCCCAGCCCCCATTTTTATGAGTTGAGTTTTCTGTTTGCCTTGCTAGAGAACTCAAAGGAAGCTCCATTATACGGGTAGGTCAAAGAGAAAGCAAATGACAAACTAACAACTTTTGGATTTCGACAGCCAGACAAAGTTAATGTTGACTATCTGTGTGTGAGCGAGGAGGGGGGAGGGGGCGGAGAGAAAGAGGGAGAGAGACAGAAAGAAAGAGATAGAGAGAAAAGGAATTGGGGGAAATGGCCTAATGGAAAGAAAGACCCAGCTGAGGGGGATTTAGAGGATGGCAGCCTCTGAAGGGGCCAAGCTGTGGCCGTTTGATGTGGGAGGTCTTGGGGACACCTGCTGGCAGCTCCTTAGGGCATCTCATTAACCGTGTCATCAAAGCCCCCCTGAGGTCCAGCGAATCATAACATTATCTCTGACATTACCACACAGATACAAGGTTCCTCAGGCAGTCTATAAACATGCCTGTACTAACCAATTCATTGTGCCTTGACACCCCAGCAAGGGCTCGTTGCCCTTTCGCGAGCTGCGTGAATTGCCCCAGTCATTCATCAAAGTTTCTCAGAGTGCATTTCACACAGCATTAAATTTAATTAAAGCAACATTGACTGCATTGTAATCCTCCGGGAGAGCTTTTTGTCAAGACGCCGGGAGTCTTTTCTTGCTTAATATCTATTGTTTTGGCCAGGGCAATGCTGGAGTTTGAAAGCCTGATCCCATTCTGAAGGGTTTTGCTTCCGTCCCCTATCTCTCTCACACCACATCATTTGAAAGAAAACTCGAGAAACGATGAGGATGCAATTATCTTCTATTTTGTTGTTGCAAAAATATTTTCTTTTTTCATTGTGAACCGTCCTGAGACCTCTGGGTATAGGGCGGTATATAAATTCAATTAATGAAATGAATGAATGAATGAAAAATATCCAAGTGTTTGACTGCGGCAAGGATGTTAATCGCACAGAAATGGAAACAAGAACAAACACCGGCAGTAGAGGAATGGAAAATGAAACTATTAGACTATGCAGAAATGGACAAAATGACGGGGAGAATCCGAGAACAGCGGGACCAGAAGTTCGTCAAAGACTGGACTAAATTTACAGACTATTTAAAAGAAAGTTCTGAATTGAATACGTTAGTAGGACTACAAGAGGTTTTGTAGAACAAGGAAGAAATGCTGTTGTTAATATGAACTTATAGGAATTAAGGTAGCGTGTGATATAATAAAACAACGGAAGAAATAAGAAATATAAAATTAAGGTATAGCTATTAGAAGGTCATAAGGAAGGTCTGAAGGAAGTCAAGGCTATAGCAAGCCAAAAAGGTATAAGAAATGTAAAATTACGTGATTGTTACTATTGTATAAAATCATTGTTAAAACTAATAAAAAATGATATTAAAAAAAAGAAAGAAAAATAGCCAAGTGTTGGGGGACATTGCCATTAACCATAAAAGTGTTTCATCAATCCTGACTTCACTGTGTAAACTAATATAGACACAGTCAATATATCCAAATAGGCGTCCAAACGAGATTGATGATTATAAGCTACACATTCAAATGTACAAAGGGTAGTGACACCTTCAGACCATTGAATGGGAGAATGGTTGGTGTTTATCCCTCAGAACTCACAGGACCACTTTCATTGTGCATCTGTTACTCACCACGCTACAGGAATATAACTCACAAGTGCATCAACATCTGCAAATGTCGAGGGTTTTTCTATAAAGCAAAGGTCTTACGAACAACCATTTCTAACCAGAAAGAAGACACATCACCCAATAACTCTAGCCTGGGAAAAAAAAAAAAAGCATGCGGCCCTCGATTTCTCTCTGCTAGAATAAATAAAGTCGGGAAAGCTAATGGGTTGTGGAGAAAAACTGATGTATATGAAAACAACACATTTTCATACCTGTAAAATTCTACGCCAGAATGCAGCCGAAACCCAGCATCTTTCCCCTTCCTCCTCCACTCTCTTTGATATCATATATTTATTTCATTTCATTTAACAAGATTTATATACCACTGAACAACTGAAACCTCCAAGCAGTTTACATAAAATATAGTACCTACATAAAAGTCTGATAGTCACTAGTGTTGAATCTCCCACGATTCAGCCTCAATGGATGATCCCATGTTCTAGTATTATGGGAGAGGCAGTATGCAAACACATATGTGCTAAAATGCACTTTGTGGTGGGATCAGGTTTCCAAAAGTTATCTCAGATGTTATTCATCAATTAGGGGGGGGGGAATGTTCTTTGGTTTCTGTTGTCACCCAGGGCTCCTTTGGAAGGCAGGGTGGGGGGAAAACAATAAAATTATAATATAATATAACTCAGTATGAGTGTAGTCTTAATAGTATATACCAATTTAAGGCATGCAAAGCTGCCCATAAGCCCACCATCCAAAGCCTGCTCTCCCTTCACCAGTGAAGTCCTGTTAATTTCATTAGGGTTACTCAAAAGAAAATGGATTCATTTGTATTCCAAGCACATTTTGCGTCCTGGGTGGGGGGCGGAATCCCGCCTATAAGGACATCCAACTGCACCAAATTTAGTTAAAATGTTACACACTTCCCAACCACCCAAGCCCACTCCAGCCAAGCCCAAATGTTATACAGCTGCAGTAGCATCATTACGCCCCAGCTCATTGTAAGTGCCTTGACTATGCAAACAGGAAGACGGATGGTTACTCAGGCAAACTTGAGCCATCGTGATGGGAAAGGTGGGAGGGAAAACATTATAACCAGTGTTCCTTTGAAAGAACCTGACAGTTGACAGATGACCATCCATAAAAAACCACAAAGGCTGCCTGTGTAAAGCCCCTTGCTACCACCGCCTTCTCCCTGGGAAACTATTTGCCTTGATCTGCGAGCAAAAATATTATTTTCGGGTAATTATTTTCCCTACTTTGAATAGGAAAAGTGATCATTAAAAAGATTTCCTTCTCAGCCTTTCCTTCTGTTTTAGAGCCCAGGTTAAAAATGCTTCCTTGAGCAAATGGTTTCGACAGAGAGCACTTCCCAGAATCTCTAAATTATGGGAGAGGGTGCTCTTCTCCGCTCTCCAGTGGCCTGGGCAGTTCACTGAAAGCTTTACAGGAGGGTGTCTTCCCTTTGAGACATTACAGCACCGGAGACTTAGGTCTCCCCCCTCCCCAATCTCACACACATATTTGTGCAGAAGTTATATGGGGTCACCTTCAGGTGGTTTGTAGACTTCACTTTCCACGGTAGTGTCCCACTGACCCACACACCCACTTCCTCTCTTCCTGGAGAGCCAGTGTGGTGTAGTGGTTAAGAGCAGTAGACTCGTAACATTGGAAAAGGGGAAGAGAGATACAAGATTTCCACACAATGGAGACAAAAACCTCTCTCTGTTTTCCTGCCTAATTTCAGCTATATCAGAGTGCACACTGGTGATGTTACAATGGATGAAAAAGATCCTTATTCCTGCTTGCGATACTCAGTTCAGCTCAATTCAGAACAAAAAGAGCATGAAAGGATTTCTGTAATTTCTCACCCACCACCATGGGCATTATTTTATTTTATTTTTGAAAAAGGGATGTCCACAAGTCTAATCCAGGGTCAGTTCCAGGTTTGGGGACCAACTCCAGGGGTCACTATAGTGCAGGGGTCAGCAACCTTTTTCAGCCATGGGCCGGTCCACTGTACCTCAGACCATGTGGTGGGCCGGACTATATTTTGAAAAAAAATATGAACGAATTCCTATGCCCCACAAATAACCCAGAGATGCATTTTAAATAAAAGGACACATTGTACCCATGTAAAAACATGCTGATTCCAGGGACTGTCCGCGGGCCGGATTGAGAAGGTGATTGGGCCGCATCCGGCCCCTGGGCCTTAGCTTGCCTACCCCTGCTATAGTGGCATTGCTAGCTCCTGGCCACTCATTCATCGAACAAGCAGTTGAGCAAGCAAACAGGCAGCAGCTATAAGGAGCAACAGCCGGTGAGTGGAGCACTTAACCTAAAGTACTTCTTCACACAGCGCATATTCAGACTATGGAATTTGCTCCTGTAAGCGGCAGTGATGGCCACCAATGAGGTTCGCTTCAAAGAGGATTAGACAAATCCATGGAGGATGAGAATATCAATGCAGGGTGTCAAGAAAGACAAAATATTGGGGCTAAACAAATCATGGTCTCCGATTCCGATGTATATCCTAAACCAGAGACTATGGTGCTAGTGGGAAGGAGCAAACCGGTTATGATCAGTTCATGCATGGTAAGCTATAGTGTATAGTTTACTGGGATGTGCAAATGTGTCCATACAAAAAATGCCTTTTCCTGGATCATACAATATCTTTTCTTGGGTTGACTACTCTCAAGCATCTCAGGCACATGATCCTTCACATCGCCTGCTGCCTAACCTGTTGTTGTTCAGTCGTTCAGTCGTGTCCGACTCTTCGTGACCCCATGGACCAGAGCACGCCAGGCACGCCTATCCTTCACTGTCTCTCGCAGTTTGGCCAAACTCATGTTAGTAGCTTCGAGAACACTGTCCAACCATCTCATCCTCTGTCGTCCCCTTCTACTTGTGCCCTCAACCTTTCCCAACATCAGGGTCTTTTCTAGGGAGTCTTCTCTTCTCATGAGGTGGCCAAAGTACTGGAGCCTCAACTTCAGGATCTGTCCTTCTAGTGAGCACTCAGGGCTGATTTCTTTCAGAATGGATAGGTTTGATCTTCTTGCAGTCCATGGGACTCTCAAGAGTCTCCTCCAGCACCATAATTCAAAAGCATCAATTCTTCGGCGATCAGCCTTCTTTATGGTCCAGCTCTCACTTCCATACATTACTACTGGGAAAACCATAGCTTTAACTATACGGACCTTTGTCGGGAAGGTGATGTCTTTGCTTTTTAAGATGCTGTCTAGGTTTGTCATTGCTTTTCTCCCAAGAAGTAGGCATCTTTTAATTTCGTGACTGCTGTCACCATCTGAAGTGATCATGGAACCCAAGAAAGTGAAATCTCTCACTGCCTCCATTTCTTCCCCTTCTATTTGCCAGGAGGTGATGGGACCAGTGGCCATGATCTTAGTTTTTTTATGTTGAGCTTCAGACCATATTTTGTGCTCTCCTCTTTCACCCTCATTAAAAGGTTCTAGCGTTGCCATATTTCACAAAGTGAAAATCTGGACACAATTTTTTTGAGTTTTGCCATGCGTCAGGATTTTCCCAGACGTTACAGCGCTGTTTCCAAAGGCCGAATTCCAGTTATCACTGGGAAATTACGGACATATGGTAAGCCTAACCTAACCTTTCTAGTTGGAGATGCCAGAGATTAATTCCTGGAAGGACTGTGTGTGTGCAGAGCTTCTGCCAGTGAACTATGGTGCCTCCATAGGCCTGAATGATTCCTTGGAGGCCAGGTGGCTCAGTGGTTGAGCATCTGCTTTGCATGCAGAAGGTCCCAGGTTCAATCCCCAAAGGCATCTCCAGGTAGAGCCAGGAGAGACTTCTGGATGAAACCCTGGAGAGCCACTGCTGAGCTAGATGAACCAATGGTCTGAGTTGGTGCCAGGCAGCTTCCTGTGTTCCTAGGGAACAGTGAGCTAGGGAAGCCAATGGAGTAGAGAAGCCAAAAGAGATGTGGGTTGGAATTCATATATTGACTTGGAACTAGCCATCCAGATATTGGGCTGCACTGCTCTAGAATCACGTAATCCTCTCTGGGGTTAACTGTGGCGACAGCGTGTCCCCCTCCCCTTCCCCAGGCTTGAGCATCCTCTCCTCTTCGCCCTTCCACAGAAATTGGACGGAAATGCTGGTGGATGTCAGCCGCTGAAAGGCGAGATCGCCGGCTGCAGTGGAGGTGGCAGGGCTCTGAGCCATGCCAGGAGCGACTGATGCATAAAATCATTCAACGTGAAGGGCCGGGCAACAGTGCCTAGACTTATCTGGGAGTTTAATCAGAGAGAATAATTGCAAAAGAAAAGGATGGAGACGGCAGGAGGCTGCAAAGTTATGTGTTTGACCTTTTTATAACTCCCCCTCCCCCGCTTGCTCCATCTCTTCCCCCTGACCGGATTAAACAAAAGAGAGAGGAGAGGCAATTTCAGTGCATCAATGCAGCTGCTATCAAATGAGTATACACTTATTCCTCCCTAGCCTTACTTTATTTTCTTTTTAAAAGGCATGCAGATGAAGTCAGAGGGGCTGATGGACACGAACCTGACACTTAAATGGGATTCCTATTCCAGACAGCTGCCTGTCCCTTAGGACTAAGAAAAAAGAGAAGTGTTGCTAGACTGCAGGAGAATTCTGGCTATCCAGTAGTCAATTGAACTTCTTCTCCATCTTCTCAATTTATTTTCCACACCTTCAAACCAATAGCCTAAGCCTTTTCAGATTTAGGACCCACCTTTAGCCCAAACATGCAATATATGATCCACACCTGCATGGGTCATTATTATTTCACAATTTGTGTAGCGATTAACCGCTGCTGGTACAATCACCAGCAGCGGTTAATCGCTATTATTATTAAATAATAATAATAATTAATAATAATAATAATAATAATTTATCATTTATACCCCGCCCATCTGGTTGAGTTTCCCCAGCCACTCTGGGCGGCTCCCAATCGAGTATTAAAAACAATACAGCATTAAATATTATAAACTTCCCTAAAGAGGGCTGCCTTCAGATGTCTTCTAAAAGTCAGATAGTTGCTTATTTCCTTGACATCTGATGGGAGGGCGTTCCACAGGGCAGGTGCCACTACCGAGAAGGCCCTTTGGCTGGTTCCCTGTAAGCTCACTTTTCGCAGTGAGGGACCCGCCAGAAGGCCCTCGGAGCTGGACCTCAGTGTCCGGGCTGAATGATGGGGGTGGAGACGCTCCTTCAGGTATACAGGACCGAGGGCATTTAGGGCTTTAAAGGTCAGCACCAACACTTGGAATTGTGCTCAGAAACGTACTGGGAGCATGTACTGGAAGCCAATGTGGGTCTTTCAGGACCAGTGTTATATGGTCTAGGAGGCCACTCCCAGTCACCAGTCTAGTTGTAGTTTCCAAGTCACATTCAAAGATAGCATTGCAGTAGTCCAAGCAGGAGATAACTAGAGCATGCACCACTCTGGTGAGACAGTCTGCAGGCAAGTAGGATCTCAGGCTGCATACCAGGTGGAGCTGGTAGATAGCTACCCTGGACACAGAATTGACCTGTGCCTCCATGGACAGCTGCAGGTTCAAAATGACTCCCAGGCTGTGCATCTGGTCCTTCAAGGGCACAGTTACCCCATTCAGGACCAGGGAGTCCCTCATATCTGCCTCCCCCCCAAAACAGTACTTCTGTCTTGTCAGGATTCAACCTCAATCCGTTAGCCGCCATCCGTCCTCCAACCGCCTCCAGACACTCACACAGGACCTTCACCGCCTTCATTGGTTCTGATTTAAAAGAAAGGCAGTGACCATTTTGTGCAGAGGTTCTGTTTCTGACATGGTGCGCAACGGTAGAGCATGGGTAAGCATGCCCCACCCGAGTCCAGCTCACTCAAGTGTGCTGCACCAAAAAATGGGACATTCCAGGAAGCCTTCTGTCATTCTGGGATGTCCCGCTTAAAACGGGATGCTTGAGTAGTGTTGCCATATTTCAGAAAGTAAAAACCAGGACACCCCAAAAGTTGTTGAGCTTTTTTCTTCACAAAAACGCCAAAAAATTGGGATTTTTCAGTTGTCTTGTCTATGATCCAGGACAAAGCGCTGCCTTTCGGAAATTCCCCCGGACGTCAATTCCACCTTTGAAATGCCAGTAATGTCTGGGAAAATCCAGACATGTGGCAGCCCTATGGTTGAGAGGTATAGCATTGTTAGAAACTCAAGTGCCGGTCCTCTCTAGCATTAGGCAGAGTGAAGCAGGCATCTCAGGTAGCGGATGCTGAAGGATGGTCATGTGGCCAGATCTGTGCCCCTTAGGAGAGCATGCTGTCCTCAGGTTCAGTGGAGAGCACTGGCCATTTGCTAGTAGGAGTCAACTGCCAGTCTGGTTTCACACCTAAAATGGGGTGGTGGGGAGGCAGGATCTTGTCCTGTGGAAGCTGTGCCTGTGGAATATTTCGCATGTTGTTCTAATCAGAATGCTTAACCTGAACTGATGAAGCTATATAGCAAAACCTGTGAGTAATCCAGAAGACAGGTCTTCTTCGTCCTTCTCATGTGCCACTTGTGTTGATTTCGGCTGGATGGTGATGTTGCAAGACTCATATAAATATGCTTCATCTACTATTACATCCATGAGATTTTTGCTTTGCACTGTTGAAGAATTCTACTATCTACTCACCATCAACCAAATGTGAACGTTTTGTTGGCACCAAGATGTTGTTGCTATACGCAACCTGTTGCTGAATGGTTCAGTCACGTGAACATTATACATTCTGTTATATCACGCATATATGGCTTGTTAATCATGTGGCTTTATTGAAAGACTGTTAGTTTTTCAGAAGAGGATTCCAGTAAATCTTTTATTATAGTTTCAGCCATTGTGTGGTGGTTTTGGTTGTTTATGGTTCATATTATCACCACAGTGATACTTTATGTTGTTTAGGATCTTGTCCTTAGCCACAAAGAGCAAAATGTATTGGGTGAATCCTGTTACCATACCCAGAATCCCAGCGCTGACTAGAGGGCCAATATATATAAATATATTTTTGAAGAGGGGTCCAGAGCAGGTGTCAGTAGCTGACCTTGCTGGGGTGCCAGGACATTAGTAGCTGACCAACGATGCCCAGGTCTGAGTATTGCACTAGTTATCTAGTAACAGCCACCCATTTTCAGACTATTGAATCTGTGCTTCTCGTCTTATAAAGAGTGGCCCGCAAATCTTTGCAGATTAATATTTTCCTTGCTAAATCCAGGACCATATATTATTCCACCAAATCAAAAACAGTACGTTCCAAAACCCATTTAAAGGGTGACGAGCCCCTGCGCTTGATCGAAGCCAGGCAATTTCTGGGGAAGGTTTTCACCTGGCTGAAGATTCGGCCATTAATAGAGAAGTTAATGAAAACAAGGCCAAAAAAATAGGCCTGAGCCGTGAGTCAGCGTCAGAGAGCTGAATAATTGATCGCATTCATCAGTGTCTGGGGGCATGCAAGAGAAAACACTTTAGATAACAAAAATGCATTCTTATTTTTTTGTCTAAGAGGAACATTTGCACAAAGTATGGACATGAAAATAGGAACCAGGTATTTGGAATGTGGTAAAAGCTAATTAAAAGACGCCTGCTTCTTGGGAGAAAAGCAATGACAAACCTAGACAGCATCTTAAAAAGCAGAGACATCACCTTGCCGACAATTGTAGATTGGACTTACCTTGCCGACAAAGGTCTGTATAGTTAAAGCTATGGTTTTCCCAGTAGTGATGTATGGAAGTGAGAACTGGACTATAAAGAAGGCTGATCACCGAAGAATTGATGCTTTTGAATTATGGTGCTGGAAGAGACTCTTGAGAGTCCCATGGACTGCAAGAAGATCAAACCTACCCATTCTGAAGGAAATCAGCCCTGAGTGCTCACTGGAAGGATAGATCCTGAAGCTGAGGCTCCAATACTTTGGCCACCTCATGGGAAGAGAAGACTCCCTGGAAAAGACCCTGATGTTGGGAATGATGGAGGGCACAAGAAGAAGGGGACGACAGAGGACGAGATGGTTGGACAGTGTTCTCAAAGCTACCAACGTGAGTCTGACCAAACTGCGGGAGGCAGTGGAAGACAGGAGTGCCTGGCGTGCTCTGGTCCATGGGGTCACGAAGAGTCGGACACGACTAAACAACAACAAAAGCTAAGAGGGAAGGAAATTTAACATGTTATCAACTGAATACTGAGTTGCACCTGACAAACCCATCCACCACTTGCTTGCTGGGAGATTATATTTATTCATTTAAACAATTGTGACCACATACTAGTGCTAGTTTTGTGGAAGGTCCTGGGATCCATATTAAAAAGGATCAGGTAACAGGTGGTGTAAATGTCTTATGTCCCAGAGACCCAGTGCTGGCCAGAGTATAAAGGTAAAGGGACCCCTGACCATTAGGTCCAGTCGTGTCCGACTCTGGGGTTGCGGCGCTCATCTCGCTTTATTGGCCGAGAGACGGCGTACAGCTTCCGGGTCATGTGGACAGCATGAAAAAGCCGCTTCTGGCGAACCAGAGCAGCGCACGGAAATGCCGTTTACCTTCCCGCCAGAGCGGTTCCTATTTATCTACTTGCACTTTGACATGCTTTCGAACTGCTAGGTTGGCAGGAGCTGGGCCCGAGCAACGGGAGCTCACCCCATCGCAGGGATTCGAACCGCCGACCTTCTGATCAGCAAGCCCTAGGCTCAGTGGTTTAACCCACAGCGCCACCTGGGTCACCTGGCCAGAGTATAGTCAATAATAATAAGCTAGCTAGTAAGAAAGCAGTCCTCTGTTTGAAGGGCTGACTAGTCTGGTTTAAACGTAACTATAAAGCATCCTAAGAAGGGGAGAGCGGAGCAGGGGCCTTGAAGATGCACATCAGCAGTTAGCAGCTGGACAGCAGACACAGAGCTCACCTGCTCAAAGTCTTCCCTAGAGCACAGAAGCAGCTCTCTAGGTAAGTTCCTGGCAGGTGGATCACAGTTGCTTACCAGGAGGGAGAGGCTGGAGCGATGCAGGAGAAATGGATTGGCTGTGCCATTGTATCTGCAATGCACAGGGCTCTCTGCTGCCTTGCCCTAACAACACTCAGGCCTTAACAAACTACATTTCCCATGATTCTTTGGGGGAAGCGATGGCTGTCCAAAGTGGTATGATGCTGCTGTAAGTGTATAGTGCAGATGGGGCTTATGGCTGCATAAAAACCAAAAATTTTAAGTATAGGACTTCTCTCCCCACCCCCCAAGAAAAAGAATCATGTGAACTGTAGTTCATTAACAGTGTTGGTAATTGTAGCTATGTGAGGCGTAAACTGCAGTTTCCAGGAATCTTTGAAGGAAAGTCACTTGCTTTAAATGCCTGGTGTGTTGCGACCTAAGTATATATTGTATATAGATGTCTTTTCTTATAAATTTATTTGCATTTATACAGATTCCACTGAGCTTCTGTGGGAATGTTTTGGAACGTGGATGGAGATTTATAATTTAATATATCTCATCCTAACTTGTGCTAACAAGTTCAACTAGCAGAGTAACATTCCCTTTTAAAATACACACAGCGGAATTTGCTTTGATTCGCTAGAATCAACTTAATCTAGTTTCCTGGTTTGTCACTATATTTCCCCTTTGTCCCTCTTCAAATAAGACACAACACACGTCTTCTATAAAAAGATATAAAATGTTTACTCACATATATCCAGCTCAAGACAAATCCCAAAGAAGGCAGGCTTATTCTTAGCAAAGATATTTACAATTGGAATCTCTCCATGTGGGAGAGAAGTCGGCTAGGCCCCAGTTGGCTGGAAGCCAACTGAGCATCCTCCTCGCAGTTCGAGTGAGAGAGTGGAATGGAAATAAAGAGACAGAATGGCTGCTGGGCAGTTGGTTTTGCTAATACCTTCCCAGGTGAAGCCACTCCCACTTCTAGCTTGCAAAGGAAGATATCTCAATCCATGTGACCAGGAAGTTGTGGCTGGAGGACTGAGATACCTTCTAGCATTGTTGTACTTGACTGCTCTAGTGTTTACATCCCACAGCTTCTTTGTACAAAGTTCAATAGATCACCTGCTACCTCTTATCAGCTTATTATCCAAGAACCTTTAAAATATTATTTATTGAATTCTGTAAAATAAAATAAAATAAAACCACATTTATTGAAATTTCTTCCTTTCCTTCTCCCTTTCTCTTTCTCTGTCTTTCTCTGTAACAACTTTGAAAGAGAAAAGGGGAGAAAGGAATGCTTGGAGGAATGATTAAATGCCTCTAGATTTACACAGTGAAATATGGACAGTTTAAATGTCTGAGCTATTTGCTTCTTTTCATCCCCTGGACATTTTCAAACACCCCATGCTGCTCTAAGATTAATGGAGTACCGAATGCTTTTAGCTTGCTCAGAGTAACAAGGAGAGCGGATCGCCACCGAATCTGTATTTGCCAAAGCAAAGTGAATATCTCATTAATGTATGATTAATAGCCATTTGCGAAGTGATTAATTAGTCATTTTGACAGTAAATTTAGCCATAGAACATGCCTTTGCCAGGCTACCGATTCACATTTAAAGGTAGGTTGGTGAAATTGGGGGGGGGGGGGCGGTGTTGTAAGGAAATTCCCCAATCAAGGAAAAAAAGAGAAGCCTTTACATATTCTGGTCTTGTTTGATTTCATCTGGTTTGCCTTAAAGAACAAGTCTCCAGAATGGAAGCTCTCTTTCATGATTGATGGCATCTCTTTCTATCTGCAAGCTGCAAATACAGAACAGGATATTTTCTTTTCTCCTTAGGCCTTATTGGTACAAGAGTTATTTCCACTTTGCCGCCGAATTGATTTGCAGCACAGGCATAGGAGTTTGTATATATTGCTCATCCTCCCATCACGAAGTATAAGTCAGCATGTCTCCTGGAGAGTGATGGATGTGGGGAGGGGTGGAGAAAGGCCATTGTCTGATATCATTGGCTGGCATAATGGCCGTTATCTTTTGAAAATAGAGAAGAGTGTCAGGTTCAGCCAATTGTCTGTTATATCCACAACTTAAAGGCAGCATTAGTGATGCAGCTGGTATTCCTTCACCTAGCAGTGAAATGCTAGGTCTCTTAACGCGTGGAAGTTTTCACCAGGAGAAGACTGGTGGGTACCAAAAGTGGGATATATAGACAAGGCCAGCTTCACCCTGCAGAAAAAATTAGGTCAGGGTTTGCTACCCATTATGGGGCATCTGGAATTCTGGGAAAGGGCTGTAGGTCCCAGTCACAAAACGACTGCCGTTGGGCATGGGGTAGCAGTTCAAAAGCACGCCAAAAAGTGCAAGTAGATAAATAGGTACCACTCCGGCGGAAAGGAAAATGGCATTTCCGTGCACTGCTCTGGTTTCGGTGTTCCATTGCGCCAGAAGCAGCTTAGTCATGCTGGCCACATGACCCAGAAAAACTCTCTACGGACAAACGCCGGCTCCCTCAGCCTGTAAAGCGAGATGAGCGCCGCAATCCCAGAGTCGTCTGCGACTGGACTTAACGGTCAGGGGTCCTTTACCTTTAATATTGTCTAAAGGTAAAATTTGCATGTGTGTTTCTGCCCAATCTTGCCATCTGCCCCCACCACCACTGGTATGTGTCGTCCCACCAAAGTTCGGGAATGTGGTCCCTAGACTGAAAGTGGGCAGCAGTGATACTTTCTAGTAATTTTCAAGGAATCAATTTTTAATAGTGGCTGGGGAAACCCAGCCAGGTGGGCGGGGTATAAATTATTATTATTATTATTATTATTATTATTATTATTATTATTATTATATTTTCCACTCTGAATGGATGGGCCGATGGAGAAAACTCAAATATACTGCTCGAGCTCCACTTTCCAAATTTATCCTTGCCCCTAATAACACAATGAGTTATAAATAATATGTTAATTTTGCTTAAATATCACATCCCTTACCTACTGGCTTCAAATGCTTTTTTCTCAGAGGAAAAATATATCCAGCTGGATCACGTTTCAATATTTCAAAATATTCCCCCCACCCCCCGAAAGCATATTTGGCTAAGAATGGCACAAGGCAGACAGAGCTGTATTTCCACCGTTTGAAGTATTCCATAATATTTATCTCAGTTGGCAGTCCTCTGGGGCACTCGGGTTGCTGTATTTCTTTTAATACACTGCAAATGGTTTATATCAGATTTCCATATTACAATATCTGCGAGATCCTGTTGAGCCCAACATGAAAACAAGCAGTTGCAGTTAATAGAGCCATAGCAGTGGTGGATGGGAAAGGCTTGGGGGGGCAAGAGTACCCCGTCACTCTCATGAAATGCTCTCTATTTTGTTTTCTGGTTGCTCTATACTTTATTTATTTAGCTAGGGCACAAGCCAGCCAAAGCTGAGGATTCTGAAATTTCATTGATCTCAATTGCAGGATTGGAAGGATGTGATGGGTACTAGCAATAGGATATCTTAATTTTATTTGATCCTCTGCAGATCCATGTATGTGGGCTAACACAAAGTAAAACTGTTTGTGCCTGTCTTTAAAGCTCAGGGCTTGCACATAAAGAGCCCCAGTAAAAGAGTTTAAATCCCATTGTTAAGCAGGTTTAACTGAAGCATAGGAATGAGTTTTTAAACCTTTTTAATACATTGCAGCTCCTTAAGCTGGCCCCCTTTCCCCTCTTTTCAATAAAACAGACCACAGACTGTAAGGTAAGTTTAAATGCTTTACTTACAGTTTCTAGGTCTTAGACTTGCATGTTCCTTAGTAGGGATGGTAAAATGCAGGTAAATGTTCTAAGTTGTAAAAATACACAGCAAGGCTGCCTCAGGTACATATCTGAGGCAGAGAGCTAAGTGGAATCATGACTGCCTCCATCTCCTGCAGTGTGAGAGTAGGAGACAGAAAGAGAAAGAGAAAGGGGGGGACAGGAAACAAGTCTTACTTCCTCCCTCCTTGGGGAAGAGGGGATGTGACATCACAGAGCCTACTCTAGTAGTTTAGAACACTGCGGTCCTTAACTCCTTCACATACTAACTATCATTATTAGGTTTGACTGCGAATCTCCCATAAGATATGCTTCATTCTCTCACTAGTGGCGCCCACCCTGTGGAACACCCTCCTACTAGATGTCAAAGGAAAAAAACAACTACCAGACTTTTAGAAGACATCTGAAGGCAGCCCTGTTTAGGAAAGCTTTTAATAACTGAAGGACTATTGTATTTTAATATTTTGTTGGAAGCTGCCCAGAGTGGCTGGGGAAACCCAGCCAAATGGGTGGGGTATAAATAATAAAGTATTATTATTATTATTATTATTATTATTATTATTATTATTACTATTATTATTAAAGTCAATAGGTGTTTTAGTTTATAGCAGGTGCGGGGAATTGCCAGTTTGGGGAAAGTTTGTATCCATTCCAGGTGAGATGTCGTCCAAATCATCTTTCCCAAAATCAGCACCAATGACAGTGCCATTTGTCTACCAATGTTGGATGCGGCAAGGTACATGGTGGCAGCAGAGCAAGCGGTGGCAGGAGCAGTGGCAGGGCAAAGCCAAGTAGCCCCTGTTGACGAGCATCCTTGTGAAAAGGCAATAGTCTTGGGAGTGCTCTGGGGAATCTGGGATCTGAATGCCCACTTTGTGGGTTAGAACTGGGCAGCCTCCATTGGCTCATAGGAAGGAGAATGCTTTGTTTCCATGGCCAAAGGGAGTAATGCACCTGAATACCAGTTGCTGGAAACCACATGTTAGGAGAAGGCTCTTGCGTTCAGGTCCTGCTTGCTGGTTTCCTACAGTTGGCCACTGTGAGAACAGGATGCTGGACTAGATGGGCCATTGGCCTGATCCAGCAGCCTCTTCTTATATTGTTAGGAGTTTCGTAAGCATTTAGCTTGACACATAATTTAATTTGACACATTTCCATCTTCACAGAAGCCTGGTTTTGCTCCAGCTCATTGAAGCCAGCCAGATTCCATGCACACACACAAACACACACCACCCCTCATCCAATTTTCCCTATTCAAAGAGTAGCTGAGTGGGAAATTTATGGAACACTCTTAGAATGTTTTTCTTCGTCATAATTAAAATGCATCACTAACTCTTAGCCAGCCTTCAGGGAATTTGAAGAATTAAACACCATATTTTTACTTTCTCAAGGCAGTAAACATTCTATGAATTAGTACATTGTCTCAACGGTTGGCAACGTTTTGCAAAGTTCTCCCTTAAAGTCCATTAATTTTTCAAATATATAATATAAGCCCCCAAAGCTTAGCATATGCACCGAACTCATACATATGCGTAGGAAAATGTGATCAATAAAATCCCATGTTTGTAGCCAACTAAGTTCTACTCACAGTAAACCCACTGAAATTAATGAAGCTTTCCCCTCCCAATCTGAAGGCTGCTCAGGCTTCTCCTCAACTGCTATTTGCTTAACAACACAAAACAGGCATGTTGACTGCATTCGTGTAATTATTGCCACATCAATGGTCAATTATGCAGCAGCTTCTATATACTGAGCTAGAGGAATGCACCAGGGTGGATTAAAACAATGTAAATAGGCAATGGCCTGTCCTAGGCCACCACCTATCAGGGCTGTCAACTTTCGGATTTGAAAATAAGGGATTTTTTAAAAAATTCAGATTTGAAAATAAGGGATGCCATGAGAGCGGTGCAATGGCACCAAGTAGCCTCGCCACCCTGCGCTCCAGAGGCTGCGCGCGAACGGGTGAGCGAAAGAGTGAGCGCATAGACGGCAGGCAGGCTGTCTGTCTGGTTGGGCATGAGGGTCTGGCTGCACAAGGCGTGCAAGCTCCGCCCCCAGTCGGACTCAGACTCCTTATTGGTAGCCGAGCAACGCAGCTGAGGAGCCTCCCTGGCCGGCAGGGAGGGAGAGGAGCTGCTTCCTTTGAAATCCGGGAAATTTAAGGGATATCAACAATCCGGGATAGCAGCGGGAAATGGCATTGGAATAAGGGAGTTTCCCACAAAAAAAGGGAGGGTTGACAGCTATGCCACCTATTGAACTTCTGAGAGAGGTGGAGATACCAAGAGGTTCACACCCAAGAGGGTCTACGTGGAAGAAGGTGGTCTTTCATGTTTTTTGGGAGTCAAGCCAAGCCATTTAGGGCTTTAAGCACCAATGTGAACCCTTTGCATCGGGCCAAGAAATGAACTGGCAACCGCTGAAGCTGCCTTATGTGGGTTCTAAATGGCTGCTGTGTTTTGGACCATCTGAAGTAACTCTGAAAGCTGCTTAAACAAACCCAGTGGGGAAATGACACAAGTGGTGGAGGGAAGCAAAAGAAGAAGGGAGCGTGATGTGTCTGGCGGCTGCCTTTGTTTTCTATCTCAATTCTCCTTCCAGAGCCATGTGAGATTAGAAGTAGAAGCTGTGGCAGGAAGCTGTCAACTAGTAAGGAAAGACATCTCTGTGCAACTGAAGGTTTCACAGAGACATTTGAGATGGGTTTCAAGAACTGGGATAAGATAGAATGAGACATCTGAGACTGAACTTCTCTGAGCTGTTTGATTACTTCTGCAATAACTTGCTGGCTTCGCTTCAGAATCTCCCTAGCTGGGAGCAGACTCTGTTATATCCTTCAAGTACTACCACTATATAAATGGAATAACATTATAAAAATACAGACAGATAACTACACCTGTGCATATTAATGAAGTGTTAACATTCCCTAGCGGTTTTGAATGCAAAATAAGCATTCTTGACTGTTCAGAGGCTGCATAATGGTGCAACTGAGGGATATTCACATTTACCTTGAAGTTAAGCCCTAAAAAATAAACCCACGGTATTCCAGCTGCAAAACAAATCCACGAAGTTCTAAAGAAGGCAGTTGGTTTTCATTTAGCTTTCACATCGCTGGGCAAAGCTGCACCCCCTTCTTATCCTATGCGGATAGGAAAATGTTCAATACTGAGTTCAATCTACAATTAACTACATGCTAATCTAAGAGCTAAGAGCAAATCCATAATTCAGCACACTTGGGAATTAGTAGTCAGTGAACCCTGTGTGACATGATTTTGTCTTGCAAGTTCAAGAACAGGTATGAAATAAAATCTAAAACATTCTGTGTTCCTAATTCTTTGTGAATATGCATGTTTTGTGAATTGAGCCCTTTCTATGCTAGGGTGCTTAGTGCTGCTCAGACATTTCTTTTACGCAAGCAGATAGAAGTCAAAGTCAAACTGAGATTCCACATGGTAGTAAGTATGATAGGTTGGTTTTTTCCAGCCAGAACTCAGTTCTGGCACCTCTCAGGTGGGCACCATTGCCATTCTAAGAGAATGAGGGAGGTGTTCATTGCGAGTTCTGGCACCTCTTTTTCTAGAAAAATAGCACTGACTCTCTCTCTTTGGCGATCACTCATAGCCGAGTAAGATTGTCTTCCATAAACACGGTTTTAACAATGAGTCCGTAAGTGACTCATTGTCAGTCAGTCCTCTGGGAATGTGCAGGCGACCTTGGAAGGGACAGCACATGTAAGAATCCCGACCAAGCCTAAGAGGAGGCGTGTAGT
Organism: Darevskia mixta; assembly: GCA_034641385.1. NCBI lineage: Eukaryota > Metazoa > Chordata > Lepidosauria > Squamata > Lacertidae > Darevskia > Darevskia mixta. The sequence continues at coordinate 16,903,499 of JAWWNH010000004.1, forward strand.
AGTGATAGGGGATTCACTACTGAGGGGTACGGAAGCAGTGATCTGTGGGCCTGACAAGATGTCTCGAGAGGTATGCTGTCTCCCTGGGGCCAAGATCCATGATGTTACAGAACGGCTGCAAGGAATAATTAAACCCACGGATAAAAACCCCTTCCTTTTAGTCCATGTGGGAACCAATGACACCGCAAGCCATAGCCTCCAGAAGATCAAAAGTGATTATGAGGCTCTGGGCAGGAAGCTGAAGCAATTAAATGCACAAATTGTCATCTCATCTGTCCTCCCAGTTGAACGCCGTGGCCCAGGAAGAGAGAGGAAAATAGGAGAAGTGAACAACTGGCTTCGCAAATGGTGCCGGCAGGAACGGTTTGGTTTCTTAGATCACGGTCTGCAGTTTCTTGAAGATGGACTTCTGGCAAGTGATGGGCTGCACCTCACAAGGGTTGGGAGGAATGTTTTTGCCAACAATCTCAAAAACCTCATCAGGAGGGCTTTAAACTGACTTATGTGGGGGAGGGAGACAGTGGTCCTGAAGGTAGGAGTCTATCAAATGCTGAAGATGATCATCCAAATGTCAAGGACCAAATGGAGCAAACAGCGCACAGACCTAGTGGTGGGAGGAAAAAATCCTTAAGTAGGAGACTAGGGGGAATGATCAATGGTTTTCAATGTCTGTATACAAATGCACAGAGCATGGGAAATAAACAAGATGAACTTGAGCTCTTGGTACAGCAAACTAAATACGACATAATAGGCATCACTGAAACCTGGTGGGATGAGTCTCATGATTGGAATGTAGTAATAGAGGGATACAATCTATTTAAGAGAAATAGACCAAACAGGAAAGGAGGAGGAGTGGCGTTATATGTCAGGGATGTGTATACCTGTGAAGAGATCCATGATTTAAAACTTCAGAGCCAAATTGAGAGTATCTGGGTCAAAATTAAGGGAGAGAAAAATAACAGTGATCTCATAGTGGGAGTTTACTATAGATCCCCAAGCCAAACTGAGGACATAGATGATGCCTTCCTGGAACAGATGACCAAGCATTCAAAAGGAAATGAGATAGTAGTAATGGGGGATTTCAACTATCCTGATATTTGTTGGATGTCAAACTCAGCCAAGAGCATAAGGTCGAACAGATTCCTCACTGGCCTTGCAGACAATTTCATTGTCCAGAAAGTGGGAGAAGCAACAAGAGGATCAGCCATTTTAGATCTGGTCCTAACCAATAGTGATGACCTGGTTAGTGGGGTAGAAGTGGTAGGATCATTAGGTGGGAGTGATCATGCTCTTCTGGAGTTTATTATACATCAGAAAGGAGCAACCAAGCATACTAAGACTCAAATTCTAGACTTTAAGAAAGCCGACTTCAGAAAACTTAGGGAAATGCTGGGTGTGATCCCATGGTCAGTAATACTAAAAGGGAAGGGAGTTCATGATGGATGGGAGTTTGTTAAAGGGGAGATATTAAAAGCACAACTTCAAGCAGTACCAATGAGACGAAAACATGGAAGGTGCCTAAAGAAGCCAGGGTGGCTATCTAATGAACTTTTAACTGAGTTAAGATTTAAAAGGGATATGTACAAGAAATGGAAAAAGGGGGAAACCACCAGAGAGGAATTCAAACAAATAGCCAGCACATGTAGAGACAAAGTCAGAAAAGCTAAAGCACAGAATGAACTCAGGCTTGCTAGAGAGGTTAAAAGCAATAAAAAGAGTTTTTATGGGTATGTCCGTAGCAAAAGGAAGAACAAGGAAACAGTGGGGTCACTTAGAGGAGAAGAAGGTGAAATGCGAACAGGGGACGCAGAAAGGGCAGAACTCCTCAATACCTTCTTTGCCTCAGTCTTCTCCAAAAAAGAAAACAATGCCCGACCTGAAGAATATGGAGCAGATGATTCAGCAGGGGAAACACAGCCCAGAATAAGTAAGGAGGTAGTACAAGCACACTTGGCTAGTTTAGATGTATTCAAGTCTCCAGGGCCAGATGAACTACATCCCAGAGTATTAAAAGAACTGGCAGAGGTGATTTCAGAACCACTGGCAGTAATCTTTGAGAATTCTTGGAAAACAGGTGAAGTCCCAGCAGACTGGAGGAGGGCAAATGTTGTCCCTATTTTCAAAAAGGGGAAAAGAGAGGACCCAAACAATTACCGCCCAGTCAGCCTGACATCAATACCAGGAAAGATTCTAGAGCAGATCATTAAGCAAACGGTCTGTGAGCACCTAGAAAGGAACGCTGTGATCACTAAAAGTCAGCATGGGTTTCTGAAAAATAAGTCATGTCAGACTAATCTGATCTCATTTTTTGACAGAATTACAAGCCTGGTAGACGAAGGGAACACTGTGGATGTAGTCTATCTTGATTTCAGCAAGGCCTTTGACAAGGTGCCCCATGATATTCTTGTAAAGAAGCTGGTAAAATGCGGGCTAGACAATGCTACCATTCATTGGATTTGTAACTGGCTGACTGACCGAACCCAAAGGGTGCTCATCAATGGCTCCTCTTCATCCTGGAGAGAAGTGACTAGTGGGGTGCCACAGGGTTCTGTCTTGGGCCCAGTCTTATTCAACATCTTTATCAATGACTTGGATGATGGGCTTGAGGGCATCCTGATCAAGTTTGCAGATGACACCAAATTGGGAGGGGTGGCTAATACCCCAGAGGACAGGATCACACTTCAAAATGACCTTAACAGATTAGAGAACTGGGCCAAGGCAAACAGGATGAATTTTAACAGGGAGAAATGTAAAGTACTACACTTGGGCAAAAAAAATGAAAAGCACAAATACAGGATGGGTGATACCTGGCTTGAGAGCAGTACAAGTGAAAAGGATCTAGGAGTCTTGGTAGACCACAAACTTGACATGAGTCAACAGTGTGATGCAGCAGCTAAAAAAGCCAATGCAATTCTGGGCTGCATCAATAGGTGTATAGCATCTAGATCAAGGGAAGTAATAGTACCACTGTATTCCGCTCTGGTCAGACCTCACCTGGAATACTGTGTCCAGTTCTGGGCACCACAGTTCAAGAAGGATATTGACAAGCTGGAACGTGTCCAGAGGAGGGCAACCAAAATGGTCAAAGGCCTGGAAACGATGCCTTATGAGGAACGGCTTAGGGAGCTGGGTATGTTTAGCCTGGAGAAGAGAAGGTTAAGGGGTGATATGATAGCCATGTTCAAATATATAAAAGGATGTCATATAGAGGAGGGAGAAAGGTTGTTTTCTGCTGCTCCAGAGAAGCGGACACGGAGCAATGGATTCAAACTACAAGAAAGAAGATTCCACCTAAACATTAGGAAGAATTTCTTGACAGTAAGAGCTGTTCGACAGTGGCATTTGCTGCCAAGGAGTGTGGTGGAGTCTCCTTCTTTGGAGGTCTTTAAGCAGAGGCTTGACAGCCACCTGTCAGGAATGCTTTGATGGTGTTTCCTGCTTGGCAGGGGGTTGGACTGGATGGCCCTTGTGGTCTCTTCCAACTCTATGATTCTATGATTCTATGATTCTATGATTCTATGACTGTGGAGGCCAATTCTGGACCCACACGTCCTTCCACAGTGGGGACATTGGTTCCCGGGCGGGAGTTGATCACTGTGTGAATTTGCCAAGCATGCCTTCCTCTTAGCACATTTCTCCCTTTCGTTCTGAGTTCGAGTGTCTTCAAAGTCCATGATACCTTTGGTAAAGGCTGTTCTCCAACTGGAGTGCTCACAGGCCAGTGTTTCCCAGTTGTCAGTGTTTATACTACATTTTTTTTAGATTTGCCTTGAGACAGTCTTTAAATTTCTTTTGTTGACCACCAGCATTACGCTTTCCATTTTTAAGTTCAGAATAGAGTAGTTGCTTTGGAAGACGATCATCAGGCATCCGCACAACATGACCAGTCCAACGAAGTTGATGTTGAAGAATCATTGCTTCAACACTGGTGATCTTTGCTTCATCCAGTACACTGCTTTTAGTTCGCCTGTCTTCCCAAGTGATGTGTAAGATTTTTCGGAGACACCGTTGATGGAATCTTTTGAGAAGTTGGAGATGGCGTTTGTAAGTGGTCCATGTTTCACAAGCATACAGTAAGGTTGGTAGTACAATAGCTTTGTAAACAAGCATTTTGGTTTCCCTGAGAATGTCCTGGTCCTCAAACACTCTGCACTTCAATCGGGAGAAAGCTGCGCTCACAGAGCTTAGGCGATGCTGGATTTCAGCATCAATGTTGACCCTTGTGGAAAGATAACTGCCTAGGTAGGAGAAGTGATCGACATTTTCCAACGTTACACCATTGAGTTGGATTTGTGGCACTGCAGAGGGGTTATTTTGTACTTGTTGGTGCAGCACTTTGGTTTTTTGGATGTTGAGCGACAGGCCAAGCTTTTAAGCTTCTGTGAAGATATTTAGGATGGTTTGGAGGTCATCTTCTGAGCATGCACACACTACGTTGTCATCAGCATACTGAAGCTCTATGACGGAAGTTATGGTAACCTTACTCTTTGCTTTCAGCCTGCTCAGATTGAAGAGCTTTCCATCTGTTCAATATATGATTTCTACCCCAGTGGAGAGTGTCCCTTCGACAAAGTGTAGGATCATGGCAATGAAAATAATGAATAGAGTTGGAGCAATAACACAACCCTGTTTAACACCTGATCCCACTGTGAATGGTTCACTTTGAGAGCCATTGTTATCTGCGATTGTTGCTGTCATATTATCATGGAGGAGCCAAATTATGTTTACAAATTTATCTGGGCAGCCAATTTTCAGAAGGACAGTCCACAGGGCATTACGATTTACAGTGTCGAAAGCCTAAGTCAAGTCGATAAGTGCCATATACAGGGGTTGGTTTTGCTCTCTGCATTTTTCCTGAAGCTGTCGAGCGGTCATAAAAATCCTGCAGTGCCCATTATCAATGGGATCATCCTTAATATATTTGTTCAGAAGTAAATTCTATTCAATTCCAAAACACAAAGGTCTCCCATTTGAAATTGGCCTTTCAATTCCCATCATTTCCTGTTCCCTTTGGACCATGTCATTATTGAAATTGGCCCTTTGATCATTCTTTTCCTGTTTCCTGCTGGCCACTGACCTTTTCCTTGCTTGTTTCCTCATTGCAGTCAAAACAATCATTCATTTATTTATTGCATTGTATTAAAAATACAATGCAGTGTAGTTATGGTTTACTGGACTGTTTCCATTTCTTCATTCAAACTTTAACACACAAAATAAATGAGATTATTAAAGGGGGTGGGACTGACCATAGGGTAAGGGATGGAGATATGGCAATTGCTAGTTCACCCAGGGAATGAAGGGCAAGAAATGCAGGAGGTAAATAGGGCATCACCTATCACTGCACAGATTATACCTCCCATGAGGTGCATCAGTAGAACTTTGTCAGTCAGCATGAGACAAGCTGCCACAACAATTCCAAGGAAAGTCAGAAAAATCACCCCAAAAACCGCCACCAAACCCCAGGCCTTAAGGTCCTTCAGATCTTGCTGGATTTCAACTTCCATCAGTCCCAGCTAGCATGATCAGTGGTTAGGACATTGGAAGGTGTACATCAACAACATCTGGAGTGCCACAGGTTCTCCATCTTCGCCCTAAAGGAAGCAGCGGGTTGGCAGCAATGTCACCTGGATTCTCCACAATAACTAAGTGAGCAAATTATGTCAGTTCCCTGCAGCAATCATTGGCCACATCCATCCTTGTCATTAGGCCAGTGTTTCCCAAACTTGGGTCTCCAGCTGTTTTTGGACTACAACTCCCATCATCCCTAGCTAGCAGGACCAATAGTCATGGGTGATGGGAAATGTAGTTGAAAAACAGCTGGAGAAACATTGATATAGACTGAGTGCCTAAACAGGAAAAGCTGCAAATATGCTCTGCACACACATTCTGGCATTTTCTTTCCAGGTCTCCCCCCCCAGCCCTGGAGAAAAAAAACATTCCTCTCAGAGACAAATGATGTCTACAGATGTTCAGAGGCACTGAGTTCAAGGTGCCAGCGTTTTTGTAGAGACAGGGAGGGAAAACCCTTAATTGCAAATAAGTGCAATCATTACCCAGAATCCCTGGAAACTTTGACCTGGAAGAAACATTCTTTGCTTAAGACAATGATCATTTGCGCCTTGAGCATGGGAAAAAAAGAACCGTCAGAAAAGCCTCCAAGATGTGCAGGGTGTCCGTTTGTTGAGAACCTGCAAGAAATACTGCAATCTATTCTCGATGGGAAGATTTACTGGATTGCTGCTGTGACAGCACAATAGAGTCTTTCAGTTCAAATGCAAATAATTTTGGAACAACACTATTCAGATAAAGGGCATCTCTGTATTATAAATGCAGCCATGCCAGAGGGAGATCATGTTACAACATGATTAAATCGCTCATGTGGCTTGTGGACAAATCAATTGTTTGCTTAATATATATCTTAACATTCATTTAGAATTCTTACTTTTGAGGAATGGGAGAAACAACACATCACTTAAAGATTTTTGCCAGAGTAAGGTGTGCTTGAAACCCATTTATTTTAATGGTGTTAACAACACCTGGTTACATTCTGAATTATGGTCAGTGCTTTTTTTCTGGGGGCACTCAAGGGTACACAGTACCGGAAACTTTTTTTTCAGAAGAAAAACACTGGTTAAAAATGCGGCACTTGCTGTAACAACTTCATGGTGAGTGCTGGCAGCTCTTTTTCTAGAAGAAAAGCACTGATTATGATCATTGTGCATCAGAGAGCAAAATATCTTGGGCCTGGCCTGAGGGTTACCTTATGAGAACCAGTGTGGTGTAGTGGTTAAGAGTGGTAGACTTGTAATCTGGTGAACCGGGTTCGCGTCTCCGTTCCTCCACATGCAGCTGCTGGGTGACCTTGGGCTAGTCACACTTCTTTGAAGTCTCTCACCCCCACTCACCTCACAAAGTGTTTCTTGTGGGGGAGGAAGGGAATGGAGAATGTTAGCCGCTTTGAGACTCCTTCGGGTAGTGATAAAGCGGGATATCAAATACAAAGTCTTCCTCTTCTTCTTCTCTTATTCCAGCAACACTTTCTATAGTTTTCCACGAGTATTAGGGTAAAGGATATCAAAGGATGATACCAAAGAAACAGGGAAGGAGCAACCGGGGGCGTTGGGGGCGGGCTGACCCAGGTGCCACCCTAGAGGCGGGGTGACACTCGGCGCCACCCCCGCAACTCCCAAGTTGAGCCCCGCCACACGGCACCCCTTCAGTGTGGCATTCCGCATGGACTGCACATGTACGGAATGTTGCACATGCGCAGTCCGTGCGAGATGCCGCACATGCACAGTCTGTCCATGCTGGTGCTGCTGCTCCTGCGGCAACCTTACGAGCGGCAACTTGTAAGGCTGCCGCACACGTCAGGACGAACGGCGCATGCGCGCTGCGGAGCAACACCCTGCCCCCCAGGGCGGCCCCGGGCAGCCAAGCAGCTCCGTTCGCCACTGCACAGAAACAGACTATCTGTGCCAATGATGTCTGATGATACCGAGCACCATGTCCCAGAAACTCTGTACTTTCTGCATGCGCTCCTGCAGCAAACGAAATGATGTTCTGGGGCATGTACAAAGGTGGCTTCTGGCATTCTGGTTCTCCTGCAAGAGAACCAGAAGTCCAAATGGTATATGCCTCCTGTTCCTGATGAAATGCACAAGCTGTCCCCACATTGGGAACATCCTACTGCGGCGAGAGAGATGTAGTTTGGACTATGGACATTTCAAACAAGCATACAAACATAAGAATGTAAGTAAGAGACTGCTGGATCAGGCCAATGGCCCATCTAGTCCAGCATGCTGTTCAAGCACTGCTAGCAGTGGTTTCTTTTTGCTTTCCAATGTATTTCTTATGAATAAAAATAAAACCAGTGTGGTGCAGGCAAATTTTTTATTCTGAAAGTTTGAGAACATAAGCTGAACCTGTCACCTTGGCCTGCTGACCATGAAGAGACATTTGCAGCCATCCAGGCCCCATTGTTGTTGTTGTTGTTTAGTCATTTAGTCGTGTCCAACTCTTCGTGACCCCATGGACCAGAGCACTCCAGGCACTCCTGTCTTCCACTGCCTCTCGCTGTTTGGTCAGACTCATGTTGGTAGCTTCGAGAACACTGTCCAACCATCTCATCCTCTGTTGTCCCCTTCTCCTTGTGCCCTCAATCTTTCCAAACATCAGGGTTTTTTCCAGGGAGTCTTCTCTTCTCATGAGGTGGCCAAAGTATTGGAGCCTCAGCTTCAGGATCTGTCCTTCCAGTGAGCACTCAGGGCTGATTTCCTTCAGAATGGATAGGTTTGATCTTCTTGCAGTCCACAGGACTCTCAAGAGTCTCCTCCAGCACCATAATTCAAAAGCATCAATTATTTGGTGATCAGCCTTCTTTATGGTCCAGCTCTCACTTCCGTACATTACTACTGGGAAAACCATAGCTTTAACTATACGGACCTTTGTCGGCAAGGTGATGTCTCTGCTTTTTAAGATGCTGTCTAGGTTTGTCATTGCTTTTCTCCCAAGAAGCCCCATTAACCCTATCCAATCCAATTCTCCCTGCCTTGAGTATCTAGTGGAAATGAAATGAGGCTCTGCCTTCTGGCAGACAACAGATTGTAGCATTCATTCAACATTTAGTGAAGGGCCGTATCGTTTGATCAGTGATGCTTTTCTTAAAGAGGAACCTTGTGGTTTTAAATACAGGTCCACAATGCAGCTTGTTCACTAAAAAACATCACACAGCAGCAAGTTCTTTTCCAGCATAATAAGCCGTATCTTAACCAGGTCCCTGAACTGTGCCGAAAGCCTGGACACATCCAGTAGACTTCTGTGTAGAAGCTTAAAAGAATCCTCAATAGGCAGGAATAAAACCCTGCCTGCCTGAGATTGCATGCATCATCACAGCATCAGCAGCTGCTTTCTTCTTCAGATGGCAAAGCAGTAAATCTGGGACAGCTGCTCTCCATGCACAGTGCAAAGATGAAGGGGTTGCGCTTGAAAATGCAAGGCGAATAGTCAGGTGCTGACCAGCACCAAATGGCCATCCACCTCCGAACGTTACATCAGTATCATTCCTCTTATTATTGTAAAAGAAATCAGCTGTCCTACCCCCCCTCCCCTTGCCATGTGTTGTTTGGAAAAGATGGGCATGAACTGGCAGGAGGTCCCAGGTTCAATAACTCCAGATTTGTATCTCCAGATACAAGAGATGGTCGTCTTAAACAGTGGACAGCTGAGCCGATCAGTGAAGACCAGCGTTTCCCAAGACCAGCTGGTTTTGGACTACAATTCCCATCATCCCTGCCTTGGTCGGACCATTACTGGAGTACTGCATTCAGCTCTGGGTGCCACAATTGGATATTGGATATTGACACACTGGAACTTGAGCAGAGGATGGTGACCAAGATTATCAAGGGTCTGGAAACCAAGCGTTATGAGGAATGGTTGAGGGAGTTGGATATCTTTAGCCTGGAAAAGAGGAAAGTGAGAGGAGATATGATTTTTGTTGTTGTTCAGTCGTTCAGTCGTGTCCGACTCTTCGTGACCCCATGGACCAGAGCACGCCAGGCACGCCTATCCTTCACTGTCCCTTGCAGTTTGGCCAAACTCATGTTAGTAGCTTCGAGAACACTGTCCAACCATCTCATCCTCTGTCGTCCCCTTCTCCTTGTGCCCTCCACCTTTCCCAACATCAGGGTCTTTTCTAGGGAGTCTTCTCTTCTCATGAGGTGGCCAAAGTACTGGAGCCTCAACTTCAGGGTCTGTCCTTCTAGTGAGCAGGCAGGGCTACCTTCAAAAAGTTAAGGGCTGTCACGTGGAGGATGGAGCAAGCATGTTTTCTCCTGCTCTGGAAGGTGGTACTCGAACCAATGGATTCAAGTTACAAGTAAGGATATTCTGACTAAGCAAGGGGGACGGTAAGAGTTGTTTGACAATGGAACAGACTCCCTCAGGCGGTTGTGGATTCCCCTCCCTTGTAGGTTTTTAAGCCATCTGTCATGGATGCTTTAGCTGAGATTCCTGTATTTCAGGGGGTTGGACTAGATGATTCTTGGGTTTCCTTCCAACTCTACAATTCTATGATTCTATGACTTTGCACAACTCAGTTCCTGGCAAGACCAGACTTCTACTCCACCATTCCCTGTCAGATATTCCCATTGACATTCATCCCGCTCCGTGATAGTGACATATGTCTTTCCAGATGTTTAGGTTTTATCTTGCTCCTTTTAGCCATTTTTATCAGGGTCCATTGTCACAAACAGCGTCGTAAATCCTCCGCCTTCTCTGCATCCAGCATCGCTGAAGAAGCTCTGATAAGCATAACGCTCAAGATATATTAAGCCAGCCGAATAAATGCAACCGGAGCCCTTTCCCCCCCCCTTTCTCGCTGCTTGTAGGGGAGGCGCTATTATTTTTAATCCTGTGATTAATATGAGCCGGCACTACTGTATGGATTTATTATTGACCATATGCTCATTAATTGCCATTGCTTCCCCCAAGTTGCCACCCTGAACATCTGCAGCCTTGAGCGTGTGGCGCCTTCTTCCGTTGGCTTCGGGACGCCACACTAAGCGCCTCTCCGATGGACACCGTGTCGGAGAGATGGCTGCAGAAACATTCTCTCCAAAGGGCGATTAAAGGAAAACAAGGGGGAAAGGCATGTTCTAAACCCAAAAAAGGGAGAGGGAATCGTAATCCACGATGTTTCTCATCTGTTCCAGCTGGAGTGATTTTTTAATTGCAGGCTGCTACTGAGGCACCTCAAAAACAGCAGCTGTTGACAAAGGTCTAGGAGGGAGAAGGAGAGGCAGGATTAACTGTTAGGTTTCAGTACACTGTAGAGCCAGTAGACAATCTGGAAAACCCTGGGGAGAAGGGGCAATGGGGCTAAACTGAGCTTCCCGGAGGGGATTCTGGCCAGTACAGTGGTACCTCGGGTTACAGACGCTTCAGGTTACAGACGCTTCAGGTTACAGGCTCCGTTAACCCAGAAATAGTACCTCGGGTTAAGAACTTTGCTTCAGGATGAGAACAGAAATTGTGCAGTGGTGGCGCAGTGGCAGCGGGAGGCCCCATTAGCTAAAGTGGTACCGTACCTCAGGTTAAGAACATTTTCAGGTTAAGAACGGACCTCCAGAACGAATTAAGTTCTTGACCCAAGGTACTACTGTACTGTATAGCTTGTCAAATCACAAGAGTTGCAGGGGTGAAAACAGGTGACTTCTCTTCTCAAAAACCCTTAAAGATACAGGACCGTTTTCTAAGGAGGGATCATCACCATCATCATCATTATGAATACCCCGCCCATCTGGCTGGGTTTCCCCAGCCACTCTGGGCAATTCCCAACAGAATATTAAAAACATGATAAAACATCAAACGTGAAAAACTTCCCTAAACAGGACTGCCTTCAGATGTCTTCTAAAAGTCAGATAGTTGTTTATTTCCTTGACATCTGATGGAGGGCATTCCACAAGCCCCCACCTCCGTCATCAACAGGAGGTGGCTTTGCAGGCGTCACGACTGACCCGCCTGCTGGGCTGGGAATCAGCCCGATGCGTCGGAGGCTTTCCCGCCCACATCATCCTCAGGCCGACCAATCAGGTCGGTCTGGGGGCGTGTCCTGCTGCCGTTTAAGCAGGGAGCGGGTGGGAAATCCTCCCTTCTTCGCCCCGCTCCCCAGCTGTTAGGTTCCACAAGGCGGGCGCCACTACCAAGAAGGCCCTCTGCCTGGTTCCCTCTAACCTCACTATCTGCAGTGAGGGAACCGCCAGAAGGCCCTCGGAGCTGGACCTCAGTGTCTTGGCTGAATGATGGGGATTGCAGATTCAGTATGGCAGATGCAGAATGTGGAGACCTTGCATATGAGTGTCCCCAGCCCTACCATTAGGTAATGTGAGAGGGCCACCTCAGATGGTGGGTGGTAGGAGGGGCAGTGGCACAGCTCCTTAGCCACCCCCGGACAGCTGCTTCCAGTCCATATACCCAGTCCAACTCCATTCTTATAAGCTGCAGGAACACTTGTGTGTAGCTGGTGGCTCCACACACCACCAGCAGCTACTGCTTTTCTGGATCTCTGCTTTAAATTGTGACCCCCGCCTCCCTGATTTTTAGTAAGTGTTTGCTTCCACCCCTTGGAATTCGACCTTGCACTTTGTGGAGCCTGATTGGCCCCCTGATATACACCAGAGCTTAGGGCAAGGAAACAAGCTGGGAGACTGGCTTGAATGCAAGTGGAGGAAAGATCCAAATGAATACAACCGAACACTGGTAAGGGCTCTGAAATATACTTGGAGTCAAGTGTGAATTTCATGCTCTTTATTCAGCTCATAGTAGTAAGGAATGAATCTTTCCCCAAAACGTCTGCTATATATACATTATTTACACAATGGGCCCCACGTGATTGACTAATTCCGGGCTACTCCTGTAGGCCAATCAGGTTGCGGATTCACTTCCTCCAGGAGCCCGATTGGCTGCTCCTGCAGGCCAATCAGGTTGCTGATTCACTTCATCCAGGAGCCTGATTGGCTGCTCTTGCAGGCCAATCAGGTCATTGATTCACTTCCACCTGGAGCTGAATTGGGTGGCTCCTGCGAACCAATCAGACTGCTACATTCTGGATCCTATTGTTCTAGGACCAATCAGACTCCGAGTATGTTTCACAATCAATCAATTAAATAAATAAAGTGGACTCCATCTCAGGTCCTAGCCTTGGTCCCCACAGAATTGAAAACGAAGCCATCAGTTAAAGGAAGAATGAACAAGAAAGGGCAAAAACTGGAAGGAAGGAAGGAAGGAAGGAAGGAAGGAAGGAAGGAAGGAAGGAAGAATTGTTATTTATTATATTTTTCTTTTAAAAATTTCTTGAGCTGGATTACTTTTAAAAAAATAAAGACCCAGATAAAAAGTCCAGAAACTACTTGTATTTTATTTTTGGCAACTATTCAGATGGTAACAAAGGGTGAGATTCAACTAAGCTTCACTCAGAATAAACCCATTGAAATGAATGGACCTAAGTCCATTAATCAGGTTCATTCATTTCAACGGGTCTACTCCTGAGCACAACTTCGTTGAACAGCACCCACTGTTCTGTTAAAAAAACAAAAAAAACCTCTAGTAAGTAGAAGCTTTTTGTGACAAGGAGGACGGTAATTTTATATGCAGATGAGATTAATAAATTAAGGACATTTGCCTGCATATAAATGAGAAGGCAGCCAATTTATATCCCTAATCATAACTTTGATCTTCTTCTCCCCACAAACTTTTGCTAGGAATATTTTTCATGCAGACAGGTTTCCTCCCCAAAAGCCAGCTTGAAAAAAAATGAATATAGATGCTTTGAATATTCGTCACCCAATTATTTATAGCCATTGTCTAAAGAAGGGCTAATCTTTTCATGCTGTCAATGAGTGGGGAGGAAAGGCTTGGTATATATACCTCTCTCCAGCTGTATTTGTTTAGCTTAACAAGAGTGGAGGTGGCGGTTTGAGGGTGGGCCAAGAAGATATTAGAATTTATGAGGTTAAAAAGGAGAGTAATCTAAAGGGAATCGGAGGTGAGAATATCTGCTCCAAGTGGGGATATCTGGGTGGTAACGGTGATGGCAAGAATGATTTAACTTTGACATATCAATGAACAAAGCTGAATTTCCTGGGTTTTTCCTCTTTTTCTATTCCCCCACCGCCTGCCAGGCTGCTTCAATTTTTGAATGAATTAACTTTAATTGTGTTTTTACAGGGATAGATTTGCATCCTAATCGCACATTTTTTCAGCCACCCGAAAGGGTGTTGTGGTAAGAGAGTGGCCTTTATAAATACATAAAATATAAATAAATATATAAAATACACATGAATATGTCTTAGGATCATAGAATTGGAAGGGACACCCAGGGGTCATCTAGCCCAACCCCCCCTGAAATGCAGGAATCTCGGCTAAAGCATCTATGGCAGATGGCCATCCAACCTACTGTATCTATGAGAGGGATAATGATGATGACCTGCACATGTTTGGGGGAAAGGTAGATACCGTCAAGAAATCTCTTTACATTTTCTAATTCCTACCAATAAAAATACTTAGCGCTGCGCAATCCCGTGCCTGCATGCTTAGAAGCTGTGTGCTTCTTGAATAGATATTATATGCTGACTAGCTTTATGCAGTATTAGATTTAATGACTTTTATTGGCTTATAAAAGCAGTTGGTCCCTTACCTTTCTCGCCCTGATCTGGCCACAGTGATCCATGCGACGGTCACCTCCAGGCTTGATTATTGTAACTCGCTCTACGCGGGGCTGTCCTTGAAGCTGACCCAGAAACTCCAGCGGGTGCAGAATGCCGCGGCGAGGCTCCTTACGGGGTCCTTGCTGCAGGACCACATTCATCCAGTGCTGTACCAGCTGCACTGGCTCCCGGTGGAGTACAGGATCAGGTTTAAGGTGCTGGTTTTGACCTTTAAAGCCCTCTGCGGCCTAGGACCCTCATACCTACGGGACCGCCTCTCCTGGTATGCCCCGCAGAGGATCTTAAGGTCCACAAATAACAACATTTTGGAGGTCCCGAGCCACAAGATTGTTAGACTGGTCTCAACTAGGACCAGGGCCTTTTCAGTACTGGCCCCAACTTGGTGGAACGCTCTGTCACAAGAGACCAGGGCCCTGCGGGATTTGACATCTTTCCGCAGGGCCTGCAAGACAGAGCTGTTCCGCCTGGCCTTTGGGTTGGACTCAGTCTGATGTTTCCTCCCCTTATGGTTTTGATTATGGGCGATAAACGAAGCGGCATTTTAAATTTTAAATTGTATTTTAACCTGTATTTTAATTAACGGTTTTTTCTTTCTTTTATACTTTATTGTAATTTTATTGATGTTAGCCACCCTGAGCCCAGTTTTGGCTGGGAAGGGCAGGGTATAAATAAAATTTATTATTATTATTATTATTATTATTATTATTATTATTATTCCCTTTTTTGTAAGCCATACCAATAGCTTTTTCTTATCGAGTGGCACATCATCCAATCAATCCATAAATACTGTCTCTACTTAATGATAATATTAAGTAGATATTTAATTATTTCCACCACTGTGAGAAACAGGATGCTGGACTAGATGGTCCTTTGGCCCAATCCAGCGAATCTCTTTCTTATTGATATATTTTTTAAGTTTTAAGTTCTTATTATTTATCTGCCATTTCTTGATCTACACCACAAATCTAAATTTCATTTCAAGCCAGTTAATGCGTCATAGTTTCACGGAAGAAACCCTGGAAATGGTAACTTTGTAGAAGTTGTGCATCAGAGATGGCCTACGCCTTCCTTGCTCTCCATTTTGCGGTTAAATTTTCCATTTTTCCTCTCAGACAAAAATTCTTGAGGCGGATAGAAAAAGAGCAGCACAACAAAGCCCATGATGAAATTTAAAAGAGAACGAAAAGCTGCAACGAGACAAAGCAGTATTTTCTCTTTTGCACAGACAGGCACACCATATAGCTATGGGGAAAGAAAGAGAATCTTCGTTTCTTTGGTGAAATTTGATTGGCAATGTCAGGAATGGAAGGCCTTTGGTCTAGACCAGCACCATCATTTTTCTGCGCTTACAGCTCACTTTCAACAGACATTTGAGCACAGCCTGCCTCCTGGCCAGACTCGTTGCATATCTGTGCTGGAAGATGCCCAAAATGATAATAAACCATTAGCCACATGTCTTCCAAATCAGAGTCACGCAGATTAATGGGATCACTCACCCTTCTTTCTTGCTTTTAATATCCTGTTCCTGTCCTTTACAGATGACTTTTAGACTCCCTCTGTATTATGTTATCTTGTGTTAATACGATAGAGCTCACCGGGATTTTGCCTCTCCCTCTTTCCCTCTAGCAACTGCAGGCAGAGACACTGAAAATGCTGTGCTTCGGGGCATTGGAAACCAACACTTCACATTTCAAAGGGAAATGTGGCATGCGCCACTAGCTGGGTAGTGGAGACCTCGGCAAAGAATGGGCCCAAATCCATGCAAAGTTTATACCTTCAAGCATAGCTGTCAACTTTCGGATTTGAAAATAAGGGATTTTTTCTGACTTTCGGATTTGAAAATAAGGGATGCCGCGAGGGCGGTGCAATGGCATCAAGTAGCCTCGCCACCCTGCGCTCCAGAGGCTGCGCACGAACGGGTGAGCAAAAGAGCGAGTGCGTAGACGGCAGGCAGGCAGGCTGGCTGTCTGGTTGGGTGTGAGGGTCTGGCTGCACAAGGCATGCAAGCTCCGCCCCCTGTCGGTCTCAGACTCCTTATTGGCAGCCGAGCAACGCAGCTGAGGAGCCTCCCTGGCCGGCAGGGAGGGAGAGGAGCTGCTTCCTTTGAAATCCGGGAAATTTAAGGGATATCAACAATCCGGGATAGCAGCGGGAAACGGCATTGGAATAAGGGAGTTTCCCGCAAAAAAAGGGAGGGTTGACAGCTATGCCTTCAAGCCCCACTGCTTGCAAAGGGGTGGGAGTTAGCATTTGTATGGCCTTAACGCTCTCTGTGAAACCGATGGAAGTTAGCATAAACATCAGGCAGTGTGGAAACTACCAGTCCTAGAGCAGTGATGGCTAACCTTGACACCCCAGATGTTTTGGAACTGCAACTCCCATCATCCCTAGCTAACAGGATCAGTAGTCAGGGATGATGGGAGTTGTAGTCCCAAAACATCTGGAGTGTCAAGGTTAGCCATCACTGTCCTAGAGGCTCCTTGCACATGCTGATGACAACATTTCAGGTGCGTGAAGCCACAAGCCAGATAGTCCCCAGCGCATCTTGGGGACAATGCTAAGGCCTTGGCTACTCCCAGAAAACGATGCTTCCCAGAGTTCTTGATTTTGGGGGTTTGAGGCGCCAGCAAGGAATGCTTATAAAAGTCTTTGGCTAAATCCAGTGGGTCTCTCCTCAGGTTCTTATTTGATGAGCGAATTTATTCCATGTTCTAAGAAACAAAAGAACAATGCAGGCAGTTAAATGTGCTGGCAGCATGACAAGATCTCCCCTGATAATTTTCATTTCCTAAGCTCTTTGGGAGCTTGAGCAATTTTTGTAACTTCACAGACTTTTGCCATTTGTCTGAAGCTATTATCTCACCTTCATGTTACCAAAGGGGGCTTTGGAGCAAAGCAAAACGGGGGGGGGGGGAGCTAGTAAGATCTAATCAGAATTTATTGCCATAGATATAGAATGTTCATGCATTCCTCCCTCCTCCATTCTTTTTTTATTAAATTTAAAAACTTGAGCGGTACAATGGAGATCAAAAGGTGGTCCGTTAGCAGACTGCTGTGCCATAGTTCTCATATGATAAAAAGCCTTTCCTACTAATTTGTTGGGGAAACGGGGGGCTCTTAATGGCTGAAGCAGGGCAAGAAAACTTTTCTTAATATTACACTTAGGACTGTTAATCTCTTTACACGGAAGAGCGGGGAGCGTCAAGCTGTATACCTGGACCTCAGCCCCAGGCATATTGCAATCTCATTCTCTCTGCCAGAGTAATCCCATCGCTCACACAAAGGGCAGGACTGTAAGACTGCCTAGTCAGCAGAAAGCCCAAAGCTTTTGTGGAGTTCATTTGACTAGCAGGGAAAATACCAGCGGAACAAACAACCTCACCACCCCAGGGACAAGCTCACTTGAGATCAGTGTCTGGTAGGTCTGCCTCCTGCTGGAGACCTGAGGCAACTGACCTGACTCCACCCAACGTATGAGTCACAAAAAAGGGAACGAATCACACCCAAATGTGAAGACGACAAAAGAAGGCACCGATTTGCAATATATATATATATATGCTAATTTATGTTGATAGATGCAAATTTAGGCTGTAATTTAAATAGAAACAAAATACATCTCACCAGTGCTTTTTTTCTGGGGAGATGCAGGGGTATGCATAGGTAAAGGTAAAGGGACCCCTGACCATTAGGTCCAGTCGTGTCCGACTCTGGGGTTGCGGCGCTCATCTTGCTTTATTGGCCGAGGGAGCCGGCGTACAGCTTCCGGGTCATGTGGCCAGCATGACAAAACCGCTTCTGGCGAACCAGAGCAGTGCACAGAAACACCGTTTACCTTCACACCAGAGCGGTACCTATTTATCTACTTGCACTTTGACGTGCCTTCGAACTGCTAGGTGGGCAGGAGCTGGGACCGAGCAACAGGAGCTCACCCCGTCGCAGGGATTCGAACCGCCGACCTTCTGATCAGCAAGCCCTAGGCTCTGTGGTTTAACCCACAGCGCCACCTGGGTCCCTAAACATGCATACCGCTAAACATTTTGTGAATCTAAGTTTGGCCTCATTGAGGGGCAGTATTTCAATATGAGTAGGAAAATGAGAGTACCCCTAAACATTGTTTTAGGGGGGGGGGGAAGCACTGCCATAGTGAGGTAGATTGGGACCAGGTGGATGAAGCTGGATAGCTCAGTTGGTAGAACATTATTATTATTATTATTATTATTATTATTATTATTATTAATACCCCGCCCATCTGGCTGGGTTTCCCCAGCCACTCTGGTTGGCTTACAGCACATAAAAAATTGTAAAAAAAAGAACATGAGACCCTTAATCCCAGGGTTGTGGATTTGAACCCTATGTTGGGTGAAAAATTCCTGCATTGCAGGAGGCTGGACTAGATGACCGTCATGGCCCCTTCCAATCAATTCTATTATTCTATGATTTGTGTGGCATGCTCAGTCTGCAGTCCAGGCACAAACTACTTATACACACCCTCCAGGCTCTTCTCCTGAACTCCCTTCTTAGGTTTATTTGCCTTTAAACCAGACTTTCACTGGGCAGCCATTCAAATGGAGAACACCTAAAAAAGAGGATTGTCCTCTGAACCATCAAACAGAGGAGTGTCTTCTGTAAAGTAGGACACATGGTTACTCTACCCATCACCTACCATAGAGATGTGGGTGGCGCTGTGGTCTAAACCACTGAGCCTCTTGGGCTTGCCGATCGGAAGGTCGGTGGTTCGAATGCCTATGACGGGGTGAGCTCCCGTTGCTCGGTCCCAGCTTCTGCCAACCTAGCAGTTTGAAAGCATATCAGTGCAAGTAGATAAATAGGTACCGCTGTGACGGGAAGGTAAAAGGCATTTCCGTGCACTCTGGCACTAGTCACGGTGTCCCATTGCACCAGAAGCGATTTAGTTATGCTGGCCACATGATCCGGAAAGCTGTCTGCGGACAAATGCCGGCTCCCTCGGCTGAAGCGAGATGAGCGCTGCAGCTCCATCATTGCCTTTGATTGGACTTAACCATCCAGGGGTCCTTTACATTTTACCTACCATAGTCATATTCATGATAAACTGTTTTGACTCTCTTTGTGGAAATGTGGGGTTTACAAAAATCCCTTTGTTAAATGTGATGGAACTTGCTTCCAGGTAAATGTGTTTACAGTAAGGAATTCAGTTGAGACGGAAGGATCTGCCCATATTGGTTCTCTGAGCTTCTCGTTTTTCTATGGCTGCTTTTTAGTTCTCATATTATTATAAATTTGGCTTTAAATGTGAATGGAGTGGGATTTCTCTCCCATCTTTAAGGCCAGATGCCTCTATATGAACACATGCAGCCAGTCTTGAAAGGAGTAGATATGTCCTAATGTGCATTTCAGCAGACAGCAGAAAGTGAGGTGCATTATGGGATAATAAAGCTCACCTTGGAGGGAGCTAATGCTTAATTAAAAGGCCAAAAACTGCAATAAATGCACTAATGAGATGAAATCTCTCTAATTTCTAAATCTTATGGAGCCAAAGTGTCGGGTGAGTTTTAATTAATAGAGTTCTATATGGGTTTCTCAGAAATAACAATAAAACATTCTAGAAATAAATCTTGTCATTTTGAATAAAACTTGTCACGCCTCTATTTTGACTCCTGCCTTTATTAATAAAAGTGTTTCATTGTTTGTGGCTATAAGTATGCATTATTTCAAGGAGAAAGATATATTCCTGCCATTGCTGCACTCTGTGTTTGACATCAATTTATTATTATTATTATTATTATTATTATTATTATTATTCATTTCTTGCAATTAAGTGATATGGGAATGCGTTTACGCAAGCTGATGGCAGCAAGAAATTTAAGCTGCAGTCCTCGAATCAGTTAATGTGAAGTTGTGACACTGAAACCAATGAGATGCCAGTGATTATAAATGGGAACTAATACAAAATGTTTCATCGTAGTCACACCAAATGGCAGTACATAGTTCCTACCAGCCAGTCATGTCCACAGTGACACATGCCTAAATTACATCCCATTTGGATCACTGTAATGCACTCTATGTGGGGCCACCTTTGAAAAGTGCTCAGAAACTCCAAGTGGGTTATAGGGAGCTTATGACTTCCTTGTTACAACACCTTCACTCACTACTGGTCTGTTTCTGGGCCCAACTAAAAGTGCTGGTTGTGACCTATGAAGCCCTACATGGCTTAGATCCAAGCTATCAGGAAGACCGCAGTTCCTCATATAAACTTGCCCAGAGTCTGAGACCTTAAGAAGAGGCCCTTCTCTAGGTCCTATTGAATTGCTATAGAAATTGGAGTTCTTGGTGATGTACAGCAGTCAAAATTATAGAATGCAAGAACTCTGGCCAGGTAGTAGAACAGTTTTTGAATCTTCAAACAGTTTTAATATTATAGTATTGCAGCAAATTCCAGTTGAAATAAATTCCTGTTCCAGGACAAGGCCCTGTTTCGCTAATTCTTTGTCAGCTGGAATGTTAATGTAAAGTTAACAAAAACAGCTTACCTAAATTTTCATGGTCAAAGCACACTTTGCACGAAGCGCGATTTAGCGCTTCTGCACATGCGAGAATTGCCGAACCCAGAAGTAACCCGTTCCGGTACTTCCGGGTTCGCCGCGTTCGTATCCCGTGACAAACGCAACCCGCAGCGAACGCATCCAGAGCTATGACTGTAGTGCTTAAACAGTAGATGAAGATATGGCCTCCATCCCCGTTCACTGAGCACAGAGTCCTTATTAGGGGGCTCACTGCCCAGGGCTTGTTTCCCAAAGAAACGTTTGCAGACCTTGACGTTCCCCTTGGCTTGCTGTTGAGACTTCCCTCTTCTGAGTGGGTGGTGACGGTTTGACTACATAAGTGTCGGCACCCGCAGCCTGGACCCTGGAAACAGGGAGTGATTGAGATAATGAAACTCAGCTAAGGTCTGTTGCCACCACCAACCAGCCTGGATGTTTTGCTCCCCTTGCCCCCCGCTCTTTGTGTGCTCAGCACGGCAGTCTTCAGTCGCTTACAGCTAGCGTGATAAGGCAGGTGCTTATGCTGTTTGGCTTTCCTTTTTTGCAGCCCAGCCAAATCAAATGCGCCCAGACACCGCTTCCTCGGATGCCCACGTCCCATTTAAACTGGGAGAAAGCAAAGGAACCGGGATATTGTCTCATCATGCATTCTAAATCAGCCCGTGTAGAAAATAATGGGGAGTTAATCAGATCACTGAAACTCTAATTCACTCGGTATTGATTGGGCCGATTCCTAATGGGACGGCAGACCAATTTCAAATTACAGTAAGCCTACTTATCCTAGAATACCAATGACCAGCCTTGAAGAAGAGCCGCAGCAGATCATGAGGTCCGCTCGCATTAGAGAGCTGCCTCGATAGAATGCCGGGGTGCATAATATGATGCGGCATTTAGCTAATTAATAGGAGATTGATGAAAGGTGCCATTTGGAAGCTGCAATCTCCCTTTGAACAAAGCATGGGCATGGGGGGATCGGTGCGCAAGTCAGAAACACAGGAGAGGCTTACGACAGAAAAAAAGAAAGAAAGAAAATACAGTGGAAGCTAATGGAAGGTAATGCAATTAAATGGGGCTTTTAATTATATTAATCAGAGGCTTCATCACCCAACTCTAATGCATGAAGCATTTAACTCCTTTCCTTTGAACCTCCCCCCACAGTCTCTCTCCTTCTCTGTCTGCAGGTTCTTCGTTTGGCAGCAGAGGAAATAAATTGGACCATTTTATTAGTGGTGGAGGCAATCTATACATATTCTTTTTCTTATTTGTGCTAAGATAGGAAAATAAAAGGCCAGTGGTGAGGGAGCAGTATAAAGAGGGTTTACTGGCCTGTTCCCAAAGCAGTTTGGCAGGATTAGAGCATCATCTGTCCAGATCCCTCACATACCTTCTGGAACAGCAGTAGGCCAGCAATGGCCAACCCATATAACCCTAGGGGTGCCTGCAGCCCTTGACCCAGTTTTTTTGTTATTCGCAAGGCGTGGATAACTCAATCCACATTGGGCTGCAGCCCTGCCCCCCAAAAGGTAACCTTGGAAGGGATGTGGCGATAAAGGTAGTCCACCCCTTTCCTAGGAGGTGATCCAAAATCTGTTCCAAATTCTGAACACCAAGTTATGGTATTCTTACTAACATTTGAATAGCAGTCCTGATGTATACTCAGAATCAATAATGATATACAGTGGTACCTCTAGTTCCGGACTTAATCCGTTTTGGGGTGCCATTTGCACCCCGAAAAGTCCACAACTAGAGTGCCTCTTCTGCTCATGTGTGTGGCGTGATTGAGCGCTTCTGCGCGTGCGCAAAGTGTGCAGATCGCTTCTGCGCATGCGTGGGCAGTGAACCCGGAAGTGTTTACCATGTCCGTAACAAGAGCAGAACGCAACACAATGTATGATTGTATAGGCCAGGGGTGGCCAGCTCCCAAGAGACTGTGATCTACTCACAGAGTTAAAAACTGGCAGTGATCTACCCCCTTTTGGGGGGTTTGGGTCAAGTTGTTGAGTTTTTTCGGGGAGGAGGTAAAATGTTGAGCTTTTTTTAGGGGAGCCACAGTTGTTCAGCTTCTTTGGGGGGAGCCAATGATCTACCAGTGATCTACCGCAGACGTCCAGTGATCTACCAGTAGATCACAATCTACCTGTTGGACATGCCTGGTATAAGCTATGATACACATTCAAGGGACTTACATCATAAGATTTTCACTCCTTTCTGTTCTATCTATCTATCTATCTATCTATCTATCTATCATCTATTTATCTATTTACCTATTTACCTATTTATTTATTTATCTATCTATCATCTATCAATCTATATATCTATCTATATATCATCTATCTATCATCTATCATCTATGTAGATACAAACCATGCAAATTTTAAAAAAGAGAAACAAGTGAAAATTGCATGATGTAAGTCATCTGGACATTGTCCAGGCAAAATTAAGCATGCCAAAGTCTTTCTGTCGTCTTCAATAGAAGTTATTTCAGCTTGATGCAATCCATGGGAAACTAAATGTGTTCAGCTTTGGCTTTATCGTGCCCTTGCCATTTTCATAGTGCTTCAAAATGCTTCACCAGGAGCGAAGGAAGGGGGTGCGGTGAGAGCGGGCCGCCCCAGGTGTCACCTCTGAAGGAGGTGACAAAATGCCAGGTGGCACTCACCATGGGGCCTGCAGCGCGCCCGAACCACGCATCTCTCTGCAGGCCCCAAAAGGTCCATCCGCTGCCTCCTCCCCTGCTGTAGGGTGGCTGAGTGGGAGGAGCCAGGCAGACTCCGGAGGCCTGCAGAGCGTCCTGCCCTGGCTGGCCCCGCCCCCGCAAGCAGCTGGCCCCGCCCCGGGCGCCGCCCCAGGCACCCAATCGGCTTGCTCTGTCACTGTGCTTCACATACACTTGTAAAGAGAATCACCAGAATGGATATATATATATATATATATATATATATATATATATATATATATATATATATACACACACACCACATATGCCAATTGACCTGCTGGTGCCAGGGTGCCATCTCAGGATGTTATCAAGACAGCTGCATTTTGAGAATAGCCGCTGTTAATCATATAATTATCACTTCCTAGACTTTTCTGCATTTCATTTGCTCACTGTTTACAGTACACTCTTCCTACCAATCCGTGTGTGTTTGCATATATCTATACACCTACACATGCCTGTAGCTCAGGCTAACACTTAACGCCTATGATGAAGTAGGCTGCAGTCCGCGAAAAAGCTTATGTCATAATAAATGTGGCACGTACGGTGCCCCAAGTCTTTTTAGGTTTATTTCCTGAAGGAGACGGATGCAGCTACCTCTTAGGAAACAGATGCAGACCAGTAATTCTTGCAACAACTTGAATGACAGACCATGTGGGGGGGGGGGGCAGAAGGATAAAGCTGAAAAGAATGTAGCTCAATAGACATTTGAACCGGGGACTCCCAGCACATGTCTCCTTATGCCGTGAGTTAAGTGGTGGAACTCACGTCTGCTAAATATGGCATGAATAGCTGAGTTTGTTTTGAATGTAATTGCAGATGGCTTAGTCATGGTGAAGAAAGCAAATGGCATCAGACAGGAAGATTGCTGAAACACCGCAAGTGCAAAGGGCACAGGTAATGTTGTGCTACGATAAGTTTCCTGCACAGCAGAGAGACTGAAGAGACTTCACAGTGATTTGCTCACCCAGAGAAAAGATCTGATTGCTTCTGGCATAGTGGCAGGTGCCAAACACGCTTGGGAAGCAATGTTAATGGGGAGGCCACTTTTCACAATAGCAGGCCGCAATTAGCGCATTTGCATGTATTACTGGGATGGCGCGTCATCAGCGAATGCACTGACAGAACACATTGCAAGATCACTTGTAAAATATTTGTAAGCGTTAAGTACCGGCTGGGTAATTCCTTGGCAATCATGAGTAATTCTGGTGGTATATTAATTCCCTTCCCCCACCCTTTTAGAGGACATTGTCATGGGTATTCTAAGTCAAATTCTCTAGTTTGTACCATATGCATAAAGACATATAGGCCTCCTTGACACACCTGCAGAATTTTTTTTAAAAATAATAATAAATCTGCTGTGGGTGGAAGCACAAAATATGCTACACTGATTGTCGGGGACAACTTTGTTGCTAGAAAACTCTGAAACACAGAGTTTATGCCTGGTGGTTGAAGGAAAGGCACAGCAAAATGTTCTTCCACATGCACCCAGTGCCAGATTTACGTATAAGCTAAACAAGCTATAGCTTAGGCCCCACCCACTCCAAGCATGAAGTCTTCAGAAGGCTGTTCACAAGGGATTGTGGATCTCGAGCTGAAAAAGGTTTCCTGTCTCATATGAAATTTGCATTGTGCATGTAACTAGTGCTTCAAAGTTATAAACTTGAGGTGCATTTTAAAAAAAAGGAATTCGAAAGGTATTTGAGCAAATGGAGGTGGTCTCTGAAGAGCAAATGAAAAGGCAAAGGTTCAAAATGGTACTCAGAGATAAATCTTTATCAGAGTCTTACAGTAGCCCTCGTGAAACAATAAAATTCCCAACACATTTCATGCCTATCAAGGAGATAACCTTGTGCCCCCAAGAAAGGTTGTCATCAGTCAAAATGCATCATGTATTGTATTGTTTCACAAGGACTTTACTATTGATATTTATCTTTTAGTATCATGTTGAAGCTTCGTTTCCTTTGGGTTGGTTGTTTTTTGTTTTTTTGTTTTTGCACTGTCTCTTCCCTCCCTGCCTGCTGGCTAGGGATTGCAGGTGGTGGGGCTAAGAAGAAGATTCGGTCTCATCCACATTTTAATGCAAACCTACTTTTCAAATTTTGTGATGCAATCTTCCTTTTTTAATACCGGTAATAATAAAAAACTTATTAAAGTGTGTGTCAGATTCGCTTAACAGTTGCTCATGAATAAAGACCAAGTCCATCTTGTCTTTCAACTATTTTATTGTGCAAAGTATGTACAGTGCGGAGCTATCCTAAAACATGACCACCTAGTCGCTAGCAGAATCCGGAGGTGCCCCCCTCCTGTTTTGGCACCAACACCAGAGTCTCGGCACCCTAAAGTGCCGCCTCCTTTCTCCCCTGACCCTTCTGCGTAAAGCAGGCGCCGGAAGCGGTGTCTCCCCCTCGAAATGGGTCTGCTGAGCGATGCTGGGTCTCTCTGCATCATCCTGGAGACCCCTTCCCCCTTGGCTCCTCCCTGGTAACTCCTCCTCCCCCAAGGAGGAGCTGGCAGACTCACTGGGAGACGTGTCCGTCGACAACAGAGGCTGAGGCTGCCAGTACCCACTCAGTGCCGGACTGGCAGGGGAGGGCACGTCCCTGACAGTGTGCATGACAATAAGCTAGAGAAGATAATGCAAAAAATGCATTATATTGGGGAAAACAGTTTGCAACAATGTGCATATTAGGCAAAGTTGCATACAAGAATGTGTTTCTTGAAAAATCAGAAAATGAAATGGACAGATTCATTCATTCCTACCACTTGCCAAAGGCACTCTTCACCGGGAAGTCATTTGGTCTAGGGTTGGCTCTGAGTGGGGAAAGAAGGGGTTCCCCTTTTTTTATCCATCTACGAGTCTCCCTTGCCAATGCTTTTTAGGAAACAATCCATGTACAGTCATACCTCGGGTTGCGCTCGCTGCGGGTTACGAATGCGCCTCCCACACAGATCGCGTTCGTGACCCAAGCGTCCACTGTACCTCCTTCACAATGACCACCCAAGATCTGGTCTTCTCAGTGGTGGCTCCCTGTTTATGGAATGTCATACCCTCCAATTTCCTGCTGATCAAAATTGGGACACTTGTATTTTCATCTGGTGTGAGCTGGCTGATTTGTGTGAGAGCGTGAGAGGGAAAAATGAGTCTTTTGGCGCAAGCCAGCTGACTCCACCAGAGCACTGGACCGAAAACTGGGACATCCCGGGATCCAATTAGAAGCTGGGGTGCCTTCTGTAATCCCAGGATGTCCTACTCAAATTGGGACAGTTGAGGGGTTCGGAATATTCTCGTCAGCGAAGGACGAGATCAGCTGTAGCATCTCTGTTTTCCCAGGCCTTTGACAATTAATCTGGAGGGAAGTGAGCTATGGGGGAGGGGGGGATGCTTGAGTGTCCATCTTTTCGTGGGACTTTTATAAATATTATTGGATGAACATATTTGGGTATTGTGTTTTAATGTTGTATTTATGTCTTTTAAGCTTCGAGTTGCTTCGGGACACTTTTCTGTGTGTGAAAACCAACGAGGAACGAATGCTGCTGCAACTATGACAACAACGGCAACCTTCTCTCTTTTAAGGGAAACTGGAATTCGCTCTCATCCGACATTTTTGAACTGACTGTTTTGCACCATAGCTAGTTCACTCGAGAACCCTTGTGGATGAGAGTCAGGCAGTAATGAATATTGCTAATAAACAAAACCAAACAACTGCAAGTCAACGGGTTAAGAGACACAGCCCAGCACAACTGACACAGGAGCATAAATCGCCGCTGCAACCCTAGGAGCTACACCCACGTACACGTACATCCAAGTTATTGATTTCCAGAATTCCTCAGAAGGGATGCCAAAAAAGAAGCAAAACATACTGAGAAAAAACCACTTTTCCTTATGTATTAAATTATCTTTCTATGAAGTTAGAACAAATAGTGAGGTATATAGTGGGCAATAGAGACATAAATCTTCAGCCGCACAAATCGATTTCTGCCTTGTTCTTCTATTTCCAGTAAATAACGGTCTTGAGATCTTTTTTGTGGTGGCACTACAGTACAGTCTGCTAAGAGAACACTGGCAGTGCTTTGTTTTGTTTCCCCCCGATACGATCAATAGTGCTGCCACTCTTGAAATCGTTGCACCCAGCTTATTTCCTATAGCTGAGTGGCAGCCGGTAGGATCAAAGGAAATTTGTGGGCGGTGTCCCCCGCTCAGAACCTCCATCCAAGCATATATATATATGATCAGTAACAAGACATGAAGTCTGGCAACCTCAACCCTGCCATGTGGGAATCTCTTGCAGATTATCGCAGTGCCTGGAGACGTGACAGTCAGATCATGTATCCACAGCAGTGACCAGAGGAGGAATGACCACTGGGAGCACAGAGAGAAGAACCGCCATGGTGCATCTGCAACAGCACAACCGGATGCTTTCATTTGCCCCAGCTGCAACAGAACATGTCTCTCCCATATCAGTCTCTACAGCCACAGCAGGCGCTGTAACTCCCCCCCCCCAAAGGCACATCCATTGTCTCCCTTAACTGAAGATGCTGGAGGCTGACTGGAAAACTTCTGTACTGTTCTGCTATTTTTTGAGTGGCCTAGTTTACAGAGGACTGCCCTCCATTTGAAGATGCCTTCCATTGTTGTTGTTGTTGTTGCTGCTGCTGCTGTTAATTTGATTGTAGAAAAAACCTCAAAGCAATTGAAAGCACACACACCAAGAATCCTGAGAACTGTAGTTTGCCCCTTCACAGAGCTACAATTCACAATAGCCTTAATAAACAAAAGTTCCCAGGATTCTTGAGGGGGGGGGTTCCGTTAAATGTATGGTGTATCCACAGCCCAAATTTCCACCTAAATATAAATCAGCATTTGCAGATTTTATGCGACATCAGTGTATTTGTTCATCCTCTGTCATAATGATACATTCTGCACCCCCCCTTTTTTTGGTGATGCCTAAGTGGTCAGCCTTGTTGCTGTTTTCCTATATTTTACTGTTTCCAGGGACTTTGGTGATTGGCTTCTTATGACACAGTCACGGCATTTCCTTCTCTCCAGATTCAGCAACAGGTGACTTTGCAAGGGAGATGACATCAGCGGCAATTCGATTTGTTTCCCCCAAGAATTTGCAAATGCGGGCAATAGTGACTGGGAATGATGCATGCCGAATGCAACTTTTGCATTAAGGGAAAGGGAACCTTATTAGATTAGCATTGTAGAGACAGACCCACTAAAAACTAAAAGTGCCATGTTAGCTAATCATTACCCTGACAATAATTGTCACAAACAGAATTTCTTTATAGATTCTGGATGTTTCTTTTCAAACAAAAAGGCTTAGCAATTGTGAGCTAAAAGGATTTAAAAATTTAATCTTAAGGAGGAGATGTCCCCGAGTTCTAGGCTAAACAGCTTATAAAGGTCATAAAGAATTAACTTATCTTGCTGAATAAAGCCATTTTAATGCACTCTAAGCTACAAAGGAATCACTGCAGAAACCTTTAGGCCAGTGGTCCACTATATTTTTCTCTCATTAGTAAGGGCAGCAAATTTCTACATTTGGATTTTAACACTACAATTGTCTCTGATTCATTATTCTTCATGATTAAATAGAACGAGAGCACAGAGCCAGCTGGGCAAGAATATTCTGTCCTTATTTCATTGAGTCACTTTGCAACTAAAATAGGAATGTGGAATGTGGAGAGCAGGAATAGAGTTGTTACTTCAAGCAATTCCGCTGAGGAGGTGGCCGGGGGGCGGGGGGCCGAAGCTGGCTCCAGGCCACAGGACTGGATTAACCTTAGACGAAAAACGCTGCAGTACTTAGCACAGGCAGAGGTCTTGCCCACCTCTCCTACCTGAGATCTTCTTTAATGGCAAAAGTGAGTAATAATAATAATAATAATAATAATAATAATAATAATAATTTATTATTTATACCCCGCCCATCTGGCTGGGTTTCCCCAGCCACTCTGGGTGGCTTTCAACAGAACATTAAAATACAACAATCTATTAAACATTAAAAGCCTCTCTAAACAGGGCTGCCTTCAGATGTCTTCTAAAGGTCTGGTAGTTGTTGTTCTCTTTGACATCTGAAGGGAGGGCATTCCACAGGGCGGGCGCCACTACCGTGTGCCAGGATGAGTGCCAGGGCATCCCATCTTATACCAGGGCAGTTCTTGCGAGACAATACTTCTTCCTCAGGTGGAAGAGTTAGTGTTGGCAGCAGATTTATGGAGGTAACTCCTGTTCGTCCAGGGTGATCCTGTGTCCTGCTTTACAGAGTCTTCTGTTTGAAGGCATCCTCTATTTGAAGGACTACTTGCTCCGAGACAGCTCAGTTGGTTTGAGCGTGGCACTGATAACGCCAAGTTCACAGGTTCGATCCCCACATGGGACAGCTGCATATTCCTTGCATTGCAGGGGGTTGGACTAGATGATATGGGAAGCAGGTGGCGCTGTGGTCTAAACCACTGAGCCTCTTGGGCTTGCCGATCAGAAGGTTGGAGGTTCGAATCCGCATGACGGGGTGAGCTCCCATTGCTCTGTCCCAGCTCCTGCTGACCTAGCAGTTCAAAAGCATCCCAGTGCAAGTAGATGAATAGGTACCGCTGTGGCAGGAAGGTAAACGGCACTTCCGTGCGCTCTGGTTTCCGTCACAGTGTTCCGTTGTGCCAAAAGCAGTTTAGTCCTGCTGACCACATGACCTGGAAAGCTGTCTGCAGACAAACGGGAGCTTCCTCGGCCTGAAAGCGAGATGAGTGCCGCAACCCCATAGTCGTCTTTGACTGGACTTAACTGTCCAGGTAATGTTACCTTACCTACTAGATGATCCTCAGATTCCCTTCCGATTCTATGATAAAGAAGTCTAAGAATGGAGAGCAGAGCAGGGGCCTTGAAGTTACTCACCCTCAATTAGCACCTGAATAGCAGACTGAGCAGGGACCCAGGTGGCGCTGTGGGCTAAACCACAGAGCCTAGGGCGGTTCAGAAGGTCAGCGGTTCGAATCCCTGCGACAGGGTGAGCTCCCATTGCTCGGTCCCAGCTCCTGCCCACCTAGCAGTTCGAAAGCACGTCAAAGTGCAAGTAGATAAATAGGAACCGCTCTGGCGGGAAGGTAAACGGCATTTCCGTGCACTGCTCTGGTTCGCCAGAAGCGGCTTTGTCATGCTGGCCACATGACCTGGAAGCTGTACGCCGGCTCCCTCGGCCAATAAAACAAGATGAGCGCCGCAACCCCAGAGTCGGACACGACTGGACCTAATGGTCAGGGGTCCCTTTACCTTTACCTAGCAGACTGAGCAGACTCAGTGAGCATCTAAGTGGTGGTAGGATTTTTTATTTTTGCCCAAATGTTCACCACTGTACATGTTCACCACTGTGCTGATGTTCTTCCTTGGGAGCAAGAGGAGGAGCCTCCCAGTGGCCTGAGATCACCTGGCTTGTAACATTGGCCAGAGTGTGTTTCTGTTTAGCTCTGGCGTCCCAAGTAATGGGCAGTTGGAGCAAAATATTCTTTCATGCAGGTAAGGGAGAAGCAAGCTGCCCACAGTTCCTCCTTACCTGGCCAAAGGATGGAGCCAGGTTGAACTTTCTCTTGCCATGATTTTCTTTCTGGGGGATGTGGGGCTGCATCCTACTGGTCCTTGGTGCCTTGTTCAGCAGCAGAGCTAGTGTAGGGCTCCCAGTTAGTATATGCTTCCCAGTTAGAGCAAAGATGACTGTTTTTAGTACAGTATTTGTATTTGGCCACTGAGAGGCTGCTCCCCTTTGCTTCCCAGGCAAAGGAGAAACCAACTTGACCAGTAAAGAAAATATTTGGTTTCCTCTTTCCTCCTCATACATTTTTCCCTTTTTCCTATTATCGTAGGGTGTGGAGTTGAGATTTTTTCCTTACTATGTTTTGTTCTGAAGGGTGGAATATCAATGTGTAAAATAAACAATAATGCTCTGAAATACTCTGAAACAAGCAACACAGAGAAAGGAAGAATTGAAAGGGGGGAAGCAGGGGGGATAGTATCCGAGCTTCCATTGCCTGGAACAAAATATAGCTATTAAAACTGGCCTTTTGAAAGTGAAGGCAAATGTTAGAATTCCAAGACATTCAATGTTTTGGTTTTGTGGCAAATTTTAGATTTTTGACTCACTGCATTGACAAAAAGTTTTTTCTGAGTTTCCCAACTTAGTGGAAAGTTATTCCACATGTTAAAGGTTGCTTTTTTAAAATCCAAATATGTTCAGGAAACCGACCTCTTATTATTAAGAGGAGGTTTGAAGTAAATTGCATTATTCCTACTTAGTATTCCTGGTATAAGAAAAGGCTTACAGCACTGGATAGCAGATTAAAACCAAAAAGAGAAAGGAAACTTTGGGATGGATATAGCCTCTTATGGTTGCAATTTCTCCCCATTTTGATTAGAACAGCCTCCTACCAACCATATTATTTATTGCAGATTAAATCAAGGGCGGGGTCATCCTTCGTGTCCTCTCTTAATCACAATGATGACAATACGAATTTGACACGCTGCTGATCTCCATGCAATGGGATCTTTGATCAAGCTTTAATTTCCTAAGATCTGAACATTTTAATCTCCATCTTTAAAACATGTCATTAAGACCTAAAATGAAAGGGGCAATGCAACCTTAGAGGTGGAAGCTCAATAAGTAGCATCTTAGGGCTGGCCCACAGACTTTTCCAAGGGGGGAAGTGCTACCAAAATTGCACAAATTGCTGTCAGTCATATTTTTGACCATCCAGCTCATGAGTTGGGCTAGCCCATACCCGAGGATGGATCTGGAATGCTTATACAGTGCTACCTCCGGTTGCAAACGGGATCCATTCCAGAGGTCCGGCCACATCCCGAGGAATTGTGCCTTATGAGGAACAGCTTAGGGAGCTGGGTATGTTTAGCCTGGAGAAGAGAAGGTTAAGGGGTGATATGATAGCCATGTTCAAATATATAAAAGGATGTCATATAGAGGAGGGAGAAAGGTTGTTTTCTGCTGCACCTGAGAAGAGGACATGGAGCAATGGATTCAAACTACAAGAAAGAAGGTTCCACCTAAACATTAGAAAGAACTTCCTGACAGTAAGAGCTGTTCGACAGTGGAATTTGCTGCCAAGGAGTGTGGTGGAGTCTCCTTCTTTGGAGGTCTTTAAGCAGAGGCTTGACAGCCACCTGTCAAGAATGCTTTGATGGTGTTTCCTGCTTGGCAGGGGGTTGGACTGGATGGCCCTTGTGGTCTCTTCCAACTCTATGATCACCCCGTCGCAGGGATTTGAACCGCCGACCTTCTGATCGGCAAGCCCTAGGCTCTGTGGTTTAGACCACAGTGCCACCCGCGTCCCTTACAGGCTGGTAGTTGTAACCAAATCAGAGTGCTCAGCTGCTTGCCAAAAGCAGCAAAATGATGCAAATAAATGGATCATAAGGTATCATAGATCTGACCATCGCATTATTTCATCAGTGTATCTTAATATCTGTTTCCAAAACCAGGCGGTAAATCGACAATGACCGTTCTGTTCTCCCAAGTTGGCATCAATTAATGAAGTCAATGAATGCATGGATTCAAAGGGAAATGGTGCTTAAAGTGAATTTCATGTTATTCAGCCTGAAATGCACACACACAAATACTTTCATCCAGATACCCACATGCGCTCATATGCACTCAATGAATCTCTCTTGCATGCTCACATTGCAAGTAAATAGGGGGACCATTCTGGGGGCTGGCAAATTCCGTATACATTCCTGAGATCCCATACCTTGAACAGATTAAAGTGTTGCGGTGAAAATGTTTGTTTTTCAAACAGCGCTCCCATATCTCAAGTTCATCTTGCAGAATATTAACATAAATATTATGCTAAAAATAACACTGAGCAGTACAACGAGTGGTTAGCTAATGAATTCGTAACCCGTAGCAAAACATCATTTAAAAATACTATGAGTAATACTTAACATGAATCCTTTCCAGAACCATTTGCAAGATATGAACAATTTTCTAAAATAATGGTAGAACTGGCTGGTTTCCAGATTGTACATCTGTTCCAAGATTTAAAAGGAAATAGGTTTTGTAGCACAGAGAAAGCTGAATTCATTTTGTAGGGATAATATAGAGTATTTTTCAGATAACCTGAGAAATAATTCATATGTAAAGAGACTGAAGAACTTTCCCTGTGATGCAAGCGCCCCATGAAATTTTGCAGGAAGATTAGCAGAATTGAGGTGTCTTTTTATTTTTAGTTAAATATTTATAAACCACGCTCTCACAGGAAAATATAACAAGCTGGTGTGCAACGTAAAATGCAATACTACAATAACATAAGTTTTTTTTAAAAAAAATCAATAACATATGCATAAAAAACTGGGTGGTGGAAAATAGCACATTCCAAAGGCCTGGCTGAACAATACAGTTTTTAAAAGCTGTCTAAGAGAAAGCAGGGGTGACTTCTGCTATTGGCAAGGAGCAGTGATAACTTCTATTGGCAATGAGTTCCACAGGATTGGGGCTACCACACTAAAGCCCCAGTCCCTGGTAACCAAAACTCAGGAACACAAGGGACCTGCAAAAGAGCCCAGTCAGAAGATCTCAGTGATCTAGATGATGATGATGATGATGATATTTATTTCATAGAATCATAGAATGATAGAGTTGGAAGAGATCACAAGGGCCATCCAGTCCAACCCCCTGCCAAGCAGGGGAAACACCATCAAAGCATTCCTGACAGGTGGCTGTCTGGGAACAATATCCTACATTCTTCCCAGACAGGGACTGAAGGCAGCTTACAGATAAAAATGTTGTTCTTTAGTCGTTTAGTCGTGTCTGACTCTTTGTGACCCCATGGACCAGAGCACGCCAGGCACTCCTGTCTTCCACTGCCTCCCGCAGTTTGGCCAGACTCATGTTGGTAGCTTCAAGAACACTGTCCAACCATCTCGTCCTCTGTCGTCCCCTTCTCCTTGTGCCCTCCATCTTTCCTAACATCAGGGTCCTTTCCAGGGAGTCTTGTCTTCTCATGAGGTGGCCAAAGTATTGGAGCCTCAGCTTCAGGATCTGTCCTTCCAGTGAGCACTCCGGGCTGATTTCCTTCAGAATGGATAGGTTTGATCATCTTGCAGTCCATGGGACTCTCAAGAGTTTCCTCCAGCACCATAATTCAAAAGCAACAATTCTTCAGTGATCAGCCTTCTTTATGGTCCAGCTCTCACTTCCATGCAGATAAAAATAAGTACAGCTTAAAACATAGGGGGAAAAGCAATCATTAAAATAAACAATTAAATGCTGAAAGAATTAGTAATGCCTTGGATTAAGGGAGAAGACAAGAAGCAGGAAACAGGAAGCAGGAAGTGCAGCAGACAACATGCCCTCTAGCACTGGAGTGAGGGAAATCGGAAAACGACCTCGATGGAGGCAGCGCCCCCTCTCACTCATGCCTCACCCCCCTCTTGGCTCCCTCCCTCCCTTGCACCTTCACCCACTCTTTTCAGCCACTGCTGCCGCAGCCTCCACCACAGTCGCCAACGTACTTCCGGAAGATGGCACCAATTCCAGAAGCGCAGTGCCAGTTTCTGGAGGTATGTCAGCTAGAAAGCCACAGTGGAATTTGGAAGAAGAGTGGCGGCACACGGAGCAAGGTAAGTTTTGCTTCCATTTTTTTGTTTCCGCGCTCTGCTGTGAGCCAACTAACTCGCTCCACAGGGCAGGATGAAAAAAAATGCATGTCTTTTGGTCCTGCATTTTGGCATGGCCAGAGCACAGGGGACAAAATGGGATTGGGGTCAGAAGCCAGGGTAGCTTCTATAAATCCAGGATGTCCTGCTTAAAACGGGACAGTTGCCCGGTATGAGATAAAAGGTCTTTCTGCTGTGTCCATTAGCACCTCATTTCCCCAGACCCTTCCCTCCTTTTACCACAAGAAGACATCTTCGCAGTGTTTCAAAGATGACTGGAGAACAGCATTTCAAAATTCGGAGAAGTGCAAATTTCAAAGGCTGGTTGTGTTTCGGTGCACATCTTGTTTCATAAAGTGTGGATTCAGTGGCTCTGCCTTGAAATGTGAACTGAATTCAATTTTCTCCATCCCTACCTGCCTGTGTGGACGCAGGTGGCACTGTGGTCTAAACCACAGAGCCTAGGGCTTGCTGATCATAATGTCAGCAGTTCAAATCTCCACTACGGGGTGAGCTCCCGTTGCTCAGTCCCAGCTCCTACCCACCTAGCAGTTTGAAACCACGGCAAGTGCAAGTAGATAAATAGGTACCACTCCGGCCATTTCCGTGTGCTGCTCTGGTTCGCCAGAAGCGGCTTTGTCATGCTGGCCACATGACCTGGAAGCTGTCTGTGGACAAACGCCGGCTCCCTTAGCCTATAGAGCGAGATGAGCACCACAACCCCAGAGTTGTCCACGACGGGACCTAACTGTCAGGGGTACCTTTACCTTTACCTGTCTGTGTGCTTGCTCAGTCTGCTCTCCAGGTAAAATCTGTCATAGGGCATCTTCAAAGCCTCTGTTACTCTCCCTTGTTAGGCTTCCTCCATGCTTTCTTTCTGGGGGCACCTTTTTTTCTACAAGAAAAGCACTGGTTAAAAGTGTGGCACTTACTGTAACAACTTCATGGTGTTACAGCTTTGGCCGGGGAGGGTGGGATACAAATAAAATTATTAATTATTATTATTATTATTATTATTATTATTATTATTATTAATACCAGCACCATTTTTTCTAGAACAAAAGCACTGGGCTTTCTTATCTTTAAACCAAACTTGGGTCAGCCCATCAAACAGGGGACTGTCCTCTTTAAAGTAGGACACAACACACACACACACCCTGTTTCCAGCAGCTTCTTAAAAGTCACTTTTTAGATTTGCCTGCCCTGGTCCAAATGAGCCTGCCACCTCTGAGGCAAAGCACCTCTGAGCAAAACCACTTAATCTTTTCAAATGAATTTCTCTGATCAGATCCGCTGTGCTTGGTGGGAGGCTCCCTCCACCCCTCCCTCCCCTTTTATTTAAATTATTGTATAGGCCATCCTATAGCTCTGTTGTGTATACAGGAGAAACAATTCTCTCTCAGCTCCCCTTAAGAGACACCAGTATATAAATAGTACTGGTGTTGGGCACCAGTTGTTTTTTTTTTCCTTCCCCCTCCTCAGAATACAAGAAGGTCAGGGAAAACATTTTCCTTTGAAATGAAAAAGGAGGCCAAAACAAGAATTTTAATAACAGACTTGACACAAGAGCAGCGTAATACCAGCATGAATTACACTTGGTACTAAGCTTTTATTGGCAGCCTTAGATTGCTTTGTTCCCGTCCCTGACATAATATTCAAGGCAGGGTTTATGTTTGCCCAGAACTGGGTTGTTCACCAGAGTCCATGCAAATCAAACACTTGATTTATGCACCGTTCCATTGGAGGGTGTAACATTAAATTTAATTTTGTAAGGGATGCCTGAGGCTCCACAATGCCCCGGGCTGACATTGTGAACTAGGCAGAGAGGTGCAGAGGAATTCATTACTGTTTCCAATATGCGAAAATGCTGCATTTGAATGAAACATTTGTCTCTTGTCAGAAGGGAGTAATGTCTGTTCTTTGTGCACACATGCGCGCGCACACACACAAAACTTCTCTCACTTCCACTTTTGGCTTTATAGCTAGTTCAGCAAAGTGGGGATTGGGGTGATGGGTGTAGCTTTTGGGGGAAACGAGGAAAGGGTTATATAATCTTCTTAAGGGTGGGTTGGCAACTTGGAATGTGGCTCTCTGGAATACAGGTGTACCAGGGGCTGCCTGGTACTCAGGGCTGGCTCCAGTGGGTGCCATGTTTGGGCATTTTATACAAACAAAGTATCAGGTGTTGTAATAATTGTGATCAAACAAAACCAAAACTCCAAAACACCAAGTTGGCTAATAAATATTGAGAACAGTTTACTCAATCAAACATGTTAAAATGAACACATTAAGGTGCAGCGTGCAAATCCAAGCCTGTAAAAACTCAATAAACTGATGGCATAATACTGAGGCTAATGATAATGTCCTAGCGTAATCAAATTACGCAAAAGTGTTGCAAATGGTACTCTACTGAACGTGCAAAGTCTTTTGTGAGGGAATGGTCACAGTCAGGCAAGAAAACATGGTCATGCGTGATGGTAATCGCAGATAGGCCCTCCTCGCCATCCCTCAGCGAAAGTAGATCTGAAGACCTGAATCCCGGATATAATCAGGTTTCACGGGAGCTTCTTCAGTTCATCGTACTAAATAATACAAAGTAACATTCCAATCACAATGAACAAAGAGTTAAAATAATCTGTGCGCATTAATCATATCATTATATCTTACCTGTTTTTACAACACCATACAATGAAATTATAGATTCTCACAGGCACAGCAAGTAAGCAACGAATGTGGCAAAGCAATATAAATACATTACAGATGATCAGACAAGCCACACCAACATAACAGGTGTGTAAAATCAATGACTCACAGAAAATTAAAGGTACAGCTACGCTTCTCTGCTATTGGTCAAGATTCATATGTAACATCCAAGATCAAACTCTGTATTCAAACCTTTAGGAGACATAGTCCCTAACTGGAATATTAATCTATACTCTTGCCAAGCCCCAAGACCAACACAGACTCGCTACCCTAAGTGGGCTACCACTTCTTTTCCACTTTAAAGTCCTCTGTTGAGTCCAAGTTGAATTTAAAGCTAAGCAATCCTAAGAAGGGAGAGCAGGAGGGGTCTGAAAGTTGCCTATCAACAGCGAGAACCTAAGCAGGAGACTAAGCAGGCACACACACAGGTAACCTGGCCAGTCTTCCCCAATATGGCATGATATGTAATATTTCTATTTAAGTTACAACAACTATTTCTCAAATCGCAACTATGCATTTAAATTAGCACATGCACATTTCACGCAGATCGGTGTCTTGTTCTCCTTTTTGGTAATGTAAGTGTAAAGGTAAAGGGTAAAGGGACCCCTGACCATTAGGTCCAGTCGCGGACGACTCTGGGGTTGCGCGCTCATCTCGCTCTATAGACCGGGGGAGCTGGCGTTTGTTTGCAGACAGCTTCCGGGTCATGTGGCCAGCATGACTAAGCCTTTTCTGGCGAACCAGAGCAGCGCATGGAAACGGCATTTACCTTCCCGCCAGAGCGGTACCTATTGATTTACTTGCACTTTGACGTGCTTTCGAACTGCTAGGTTGGCAGGAGCAGGGACCAAGCAACGGGAGCTCATGCTGTCGTGGGGATTCGATCCGCCAACCTTCCGATCGGCAAGCCCTAGGCTCTGTGGTTTAGACCACAGCACCACCCACGTCCCGTGTACGCAATGCCAATTTGATATTTAATAGAGATTGGCCATCCAAGAAGGCTTTGGGTTGTTCTGTCTCCCCAGATGAGTGTTAGAAATATATAAATACTGCAAGAAGGCAGGTACTGGCCACCCCTGTTGCAGAATTTCACAACCCCCTGGAGAATCTCAAAAAAAAACTTTAACAGAAGGGTATCAAGGTCACTCTGGAGTATAGACTCCCACGAAGCAGCCTAATAATGCACTTCAAATCTGAG
Source organism: Darevskia mixta (assembly GCA_034641385.1). Lineage (NCBI taxonomy): Eukaryota > Metazoa > Chordata > Lepidosauria > Squamata > Lacertidae > Darevskia > Darevskia mixta. Next base: position 16,942,518 of record JAWWNH010000004.1, read on the forward strand.
CCTTTTGTCTTGCCAAACCCTGATAGACTCTTGATCTGAAATGTTGAAGCTATTTTCTTTGTTCAGCTAATGAATGGCATGGTGATGAATACACATAAGGTAAAATTGATCCACTTAATTCATCATTTGTACATATGTATGGATTCGAGCCCTTATAAATGGATCCTGGGATTAAAGACCCACGTCTGCTCTCCTGAGCTGCTCAGGAAAAACGTAAATGCACCACGGGGAATTGTGTCCCTTGGCTGTCTTAATTTTAAAAGATTGACCTGTACCTTATGTTCTTTTTGGAAGGAAAAAAAAGGAGGAAATATTAGCTGCCCATCTGACTGGGTTGCCCCAGCCACTCTGGGTGACTGGTAACAAAATATTAACACACAAAAACTTCAAACATTAAAAACCTCCCAGATGTCTTCTAAAAGTCAGATAGATGTTTATTTCCTTGACATCTGATGGGATAGTATGGTATTGTATAGGTTTTTTTTTAATTTGCAGAATATGGATAGGTATGGAGTTTGTTTTGTTTGCCTCAAATTAGACCTAATATAAATGAGATTATCTGGCAAAAGCAAGCACACACCTCTCATTGAGTTTTTATACATACTTAAGAGGCTCATTTATACTTATATTTTGGGATTGATTCATGTTCTTACGTAGCTGCATTGTTTTACAATTTCTGGATATTCTGTGATCATATTATAAAGTAGTTGTGTTCTATGTTATAGATCAAGCACTGCTAGGTCTTGTTTCTTTTTGTTTTCCGAAGTCTTGCTTATCAATAAAAAAATTGGTGTGGTGCGAGCAAATTTTTATTCTGAAAGTGTGGCCCAGAGGAAAAAAAGTTTGAGAACCACTGTTTAGGTCCATGGCTGTGATATTTCTATAAGAAGAAGACATGCCATTTACATATTATAGAATATATCTTTCTATAATAGTTAGCTGATTTTAACATTTTTATATGATTTTTCTTGTATGTTTTTGTTTTAAAACACTTGTGTGTGTATGTGAGTCTGTGAGTGTGAGCAGATCCATATGTGCAAATTTGCCTTCTTAAATGACAGAGGCAAATAAATTGTGCCAATTGTACATCGAAGTCATGAAATGGACTACAATGCTTTTATTTATTTAAAGTTTGACATATGGAAGCAAATTTGGTCTTGATCCAGCTCAACTACCTTCTCCTTCCCCCCCCCCCCAAATATATATCACTCCATCAGGTTTGCTGTACACTTTGTTGTATATGCAAAGGCACTTCATTCATATCAAACAGCCTCGGTCCAGTATACCTGAAGGAGTGTCTCCACCCCCACCGTTCAGCCCGGACACTGAGGTCCAGCTCCGAGGGCCTTCTGGCGGTTCCCTCACTACGAGAAGCCAAGTTACAGAGAACCAGGCAGAGGGCCTTCTCGGTAGTGGCACCCGCCCTGTGGAACGCCCTCCCACCAGATGTCAAAGAGAAAAACAACTACCAGACTTTTAGAAGACATCTGAAGGCAGCCCTGTTTAGGGAAGCTTTTAATGTTTAATAGATTATTGTATTTTAATATTCTGTTGGGAGCCGCCCAGAGTGGCTGGGGAAACCCAGCCAGATGGGCTGGGTATAAATAAATTATCATCATCATCACCATCAGCTAGGATCAATAATGACAGAGCTATAACAACAACAACAACAACAACAACAACAATAATTTATTATTTGTACCCCGCCCATCTGGCCGGGTCTCCCCAGCCACTCTGGGCGGCTTCCAACAAATATCAAAATACATTAAAATATCACTTGAGAGCAGTACATGTGAAAAGGATTTAGGAGTCTTGGTAGACCACAAACTTGACATGAGTCAACAGTGTGATGCAGCAGCTAAAAAAGCCAATGCAATTCTGGACTGCATCAATAGGAGTATAGCATCTAGATCAAGGGAAGTAATAGTACCACTGTATTCCGCTCTGGTCAGACCTCACCTGGAATACTGTGTCCAGTTCTGGGCACCACAGTTCAAGAAGGATACTGACAAGCTGGAACGTGTCCAGAGGAGGGCAACCAAAATGGTCAAAGGCCTGGAAATGATGCCTTATGAGGAACGGCTTAGGGAGCTGGGTATGTTTAGCCTGGAGAAGAGAAGGTTAAGGGGTGATATGATAGCCATGTTCAAATATATAAAAGGATGTCATATGGAGGAAGGAGAAAAGTTGTTTTCTGCTGCTCCTGAGAAGAGGACATGGAGCAATGGATTCAAACTACAAGAAAGAAGGTTCCACCTAAACATTAGAAAGAACTTCCTGACAGTAAGAGCTGTTCAACAGTGGAATTTGCTGCCGAGGAGTGTGGTGGAGTCTCCTTCTTTGGAGGTCTTTAAGCAGAGGCTTGACAGCCACCTGTCAGGAATGCTTTGATGGTGTTTCCTGCTTGGCAGGGGGTTGGACTGGATGGCCCTTGTGGTCTCTTCCAACTCTATGATTCTATGATCACAGATTAAAAACTTCCCAAAACAGGGCTGCCTTCAGGTATTTTCTAAAGGTCAGAGCTGACTTTTCTCCACATCACTCCTCTCATAATCTAATCCATTTACATCTTGCCTGCCTAATCCATATTTCCTGTCCAAATATTCACCCAGTATGGTGTCAGTTTTCTCAGAGCTTAAGGCACCATGTAATCAAAGACACACCCACCCCACAGCCTCTTTAAAATGCATAGGGCGAAGGGACTCAGCATTAAAGGTTCCAGAACATCCTTGACTTTGAATCATCTGACTTCCCCAGGTCTATCACAGACCTTTTACACTTCCATTAACATAGCACAACCCCCACTTCTTCCTCTCCCACCTTGACCCCCTCTTTGAATTCACGGCAACTACATGGGTCAGAACTGCTTCAAACCTCATTATATAAATATTGATTTCAATAGGGAAATCAATAGGCTCACAGAAGCAGCATTTCTTAAAAATGTTTTTAAAAGCTCTATATTTCATGGCTGCTTTTGAGCTTTTTTAAAAGAGGGGGGCAGCTCGAACTCCCGTGCAATGTAGTGCAGTTTAATAGCAATGGCAGCAATCATGAGTCTGTGGCCTTCAGTGGAGTTTGCTAGCCCATGGGTTTTATGGGAGAGAGTTCTAAGCATGTCTTTGTCACTAGGGGTTTTTTTTTTGGGGGGTAGAAATTCAATTGAGTTCACATTTAAAGGCAAACCTACCCAGTCTGAGAACCGAAAAACAGCCATCCTTCAAAATCCACCACTCTCCGAATTTTGTGACGCAGTTCTCCAGCCAAATTTCGTGCGCAAAAATGTAGACACGGGGGTTACATGTGCATATAGATTCATATGTGGATGGAAACAACACCAAAAAATGCATTCGACCGAGAGGCTTTGCAAAAGTCAGTGTATTGGGCAAAATTGCATACGAAGAAAAAAAGGCTGCTAGGAGAAATTCACACTAAAATATTGCTGAATTTTCCTGAGATCTTCTTTAAAAAGATTGCGGATTAATGTGGAGAACTGAACTTTGTCAGGGATTATAGCATCCTCCCCTGAGTCTGAGTGTAGCCCTTGTAGAACTCAGCAGGGAGGAAGTTGCAGGCAAAATTAGCATAAGTTGGCTCTGTCTTTCATTGTCTCTGCCTCCACCTGACTACTGGCCTCTCAATGGGCACCAGTCGCCGCTTGACTCTATTAATACTGTCTTTTGAGACACCTATAATAGTCACATCCACACATCAAGAATATTTTTTTTTTTAAACCCACACACTTTCGTGGTGCCAAACGCCTTTCGTTTCCTTTCCATGCTTTAATTGCATTACATAAACTTAAACCATGTTCTCAATTTTCATTCTCTGATTATTATGCACGCCGCCTCTGGCATAGAGCTGAGCAGGAAGAGGCAGTAAATCTCTGCGGCTGAAACTTGGTTGAAAATGCACATAATTATACATATTAAAACAAAACCTAAGTCGTTCCCAGCGTCTGCTCCGTGCATCCTCCCCCATTGGCTACCCTGAGGCAATGGTGGCCAGAAAAACACAGCATAGGAAGAAACAAACTTCTAAATATAGGGCATCTCGTAAAACAGCCACACAAGTAGTTTGATGAACAGCACTTGAAAGCCACAAGCGTGGTGTGCTGCTAGGGTACCAATGACTGTTGTATGCCAACACAAGTTCAGATCCTTGCAGTAAAACAATGGGCCGTATCTAACTGGAGCAAGGTCCATCAGTGACTCTGTGCCAAGTGCACACTCAGGCTTTATGCCAGCTTCCGACTGGGCTGAAAGCTGACTAGATTTTGAGGATGGTCGTGGATGATGGGAGGTCCAACAACTTTTGGAGGGCCACAGGCTCCCCAGCCCCATTAGACATCTTCCTCTGAAGATCTACAGTGATCCATGCCACAGTGATCCATGCGACGGTCACCTCCAGGCTTGATTATTGTAACTCGCTCTATGCGGGGCTGCCCATGAAGCTGACCCAGAAACTCCAGCGGGTGCAGAATGCCGCGGCGAGGCTCCTTACGGGGTCCTTGCCACGGACCACATTCATCCGGTGCTGTACCAGCTGCACTGGCTCCCGGTGGAGTACAGGATCAGGTTTAAGGTGCTGGTTTTGACCTTTAAAGCCCTATGTGGCCTAGGACCCTCGTACCTACGGGACCGCCTCTCCTGGTATGCCCCGCAGAGGACCTTAAGGTCCACAAATAACAACACTTTGGAGGTCCCGAGCCACAAAGTTGTTAGACTGGTTTCAACCAGGGCCAGGGCCTTTTCAGTACTGGCCCCAACTTGGTGGAACACTCTGTCACAAGAGACCAGGGCCCTGTGGGATTTGACATCTTTCCGCAGGGCCTGCAGGACAGAGTTGTTCCACCTGGCCTTCAGGTTGGACTCAGTCTGATGTTTCCTCCCCTTAGGGTTTTTGGTTATGGGCGATAAATGAAGCGGCTTTTTAAATTTTAAACTGTATTTTAATCTGTATTTTAATCAACGTTTTTTCTTTTATATTTTATTGTAATTTTATTGATGTTAGCCGCCCTGAGCCTGGTTTTGGCTGGGAAGGGCGGGGTATAAATAAAATTTATTATTATTATTATTATTATTTATTATTAATACAGTGGTACCTCGGTTTTCAAACGTAATCCATTCCAGAAGTCCGTTCGAGTTCCGAAATGTTCAAAAACCGAAAACTGTAAGCGGATGCCTCAAAACAGAAGCCTCAATACAGAGAACTCAAAACAGAAGCCATGTTTCCTGTTCGACTTCAGAGGCACATTCAAAAACTGAGGCATTTACTTCCGGGTTTTCGGCATTTGAGTTCTGAAGCGTTAGACTATGGAGGCGTTCAAAACCTGAGGTACCACTGTATTCCTTTTCCTCTGTTGACCATAAGCTTATCTGCCACTAGGGATGGGTGAAGCTGCCAGTTCTGCTGGTTTCTCTCAGTTTCTCATTTTTCCAAGTTCAGACACTGGCCATTGAATGCTAGCTCTGTTTGGTGGAAGGGGGGGGGGGATTGAAAACCAGGGATATGAGAGAGTGTCATGGAAGAGTTGTGACTGGATGACTGGAAACATGAGCTGGAATACTAGAAACCTACACCGCAGGTCCCTCTTGTTATTCCTGCTGGTAAACGTACATAGTAGTACCGTAGGGTCAGTTTTATACCCAGAGAGACGCACCAGTCCACACAATGAGAGAAAGGTCACACTGCAGAACAGCCTTCCAAGCAAAGTTTCATGCTTTTTGATGTAGAAGGCTGACACCTACCATTGTTTTGTGGAGCTGACCAGTATTAAAACTCTCTGCGTGTACCATCTGGAACCTACCCCAATAGTGGAATGCAATGCTCCATTAACAAAGTTCCCAGTTCCTTCCAGTGTAAATATACTGGAATGTTTCTTCAAAACTAGCATTTTTCCTGCTGATCTCTCAAACAGAATTATAATGAAAACACAGGCATTTTGCCGACAGTTCCAGCCAGAAAACAATGAGAACCGAGCTTATTCTTTCAGATTTATGGAAGACCTATCTGCCTTCTTACATTCATTGGACAGACATTTGCAACAGATTTATTTGAAAGGCCATCTTCTTTGCACTGAAAGAGCAGCGTGTCTTAGCCTGGTCCAAGGTCATTTGTTACATTACAAGCTTGGTCACTTTCAGCCTGAATCCCATCTTATTGGTGCCGCATGTTTACCAACAATAACCACTTAGGTGTGGTAGAGGCTCTCAGGGCAGCCACATCAACTTTAGTGTTACAATGTGTTCTACAAGGGGGAAGAGAGGGCTACTGATGGCTACTAGCTACGTTCTGCTTCCATGGTTGGAGGCTATAAAGCTTCTGAATACCAGTTTCTGGAAATCGCAGGACGGGAAGCTCTCTTTGCTCAGGTTCTGATGGAGGGTTTCCCACAGGCATCTGGTTGTCTTATGTGCGAACAGGGTTCTGGACTGGGTGGGCCCTTGTTCTACTTCTGTTCTTAGCTATAGCTACTGTTGGACTCAATCCTCTAATAAAGAGATGCCATTTTCCTTAGCTCAGGTTTGGGGAAAACCGTTTCAACGGGGCCCACATGCTAGTGTTGGTAAAAAGAATTAGGCGTGGCAACTACAGTGGGACCTCGACTTCCGAGTGACCCAACTTACGAGTTTTTCGACTTCCGAATCACTTCCGGAAGAAAAAAAATGGCCGCCACATCTGAATTTTTCGACTTCCGAAAGGAAGTCACGGCCGCTTTTGATAGGATTTTTTCGACTTATGAAGATTTGATGCGGGTTTCTTCGACTTACGAAGTTTTTCCACTCAATGCATCCCTATGGGGACTCAACTTATGAGTGTTTTCGACTTCCGAAGATCGCGTCGGAACGCATTATCATCGTAAGTCGAGGTCCCACTGTACACCGCAGAAAACGGGCTGAGGAGACTGCACATAAATAAGAGGATGCAAAAGTAATTCCTTTGCATAGTTTAATTATAGGAAAGTAAAATAACAGAAATTATACTAATACCACACATGACCCAAACGGCCACCCACCCAGCAGGGTACAGCAGAGATGCACAACACTCCTTATATACTACATATCATTACTCAGTTAACAAACTTAACAACACCTGTTGTGCTGTCCCACAGCTGCAAAACTAGGTCATGGGATTTACTTTTGACTCTTAAAGAGATATACATTCTGTGGAACAATAATGAACCCTTGATATATGAACAACTCAAGAGCTAGTAGTAGGTGGGCCAAAAGAGCAACAAATGGGAATTTTTCCATTATGCAGTAGTTTCTGCACACACACACACACACACACACACACACACACACACCTCTGTTCTTCATCCAGGCAAGCAAGAAGCTAATCAGAGATCAACGAGACATTCCAGCCAGGCAAAAACACTCAAGGAGGGTACAAGTCAGGGCTGGTGAGAAATATGGCCTGGGGAGAGAGAGAGGTTGTGACTGGAAAGAGTCCTGAAGGCCAGAGAGGCCAGATCCCTGGAAGGCCATATTTGATCCCTGGGCCTGAAGTTCTCCATCCTTGTTTCAGCAACTTAATACAGCTGGATTCTCATGGCAAGCTGTTCCTCACTGCATGGACCTTCTGCTTAGGACTCGTGCCTTTCCTAATTTGTTTTTGGGGAAGCTTGTTTCCGTAATCCCCTTGGACTGGCCTCCAGAGCCTGTTTGGAGCAATGCTGTGAGGCAAAATGACCAGACATAATGACTTTCCAAGGTCCTTGTGATACCTGATTAACATTCTGTTAGCATAAGTCCTGACTTTATTATTGACTACATTGAATACACAATGCACTGACCTCTGCCTCCTGCAACTAAATCTCTTCCTGCAGATCTATCAAACTGATTTCATACCCAGAGGAAGTGGGGTGGGTGGAGGAGGAGGAGGAGGAGGAGGAGGGAAAGAACCTGTGCTAACTGGCCATTATTTGGTCCTGGGAAACTCTGAGCACTCGATGGGAAAGGTTGCCTGTTCATTTGATGCTAATTAGCATTATCAGGAGGACATTATTATACTGCAATTTCAAATGCTGAAATGTAGCCCTAAGGAAATGAAACATGTTGAAACTAAAAGCATCATGATTTTTAAAAGGAACATAATAAAAGCCTTGCTAGATCAGACCAAAGGTCCATCTAACCCAACTTTCTAATAGCAAGACAGATGCTCAGAAGCAGAATTTGCTTAAAGTAGCCTTCATGAACCTGATGACCTCCAAATATTTTGGACTACAATTCCCATCAGCCTCCATGATTATAGCCGTATGATGGAAAACCTGATGGGAGAAGTGTCTGTAGCTAATGGCAGTTGCTGTCCGAAACATCTGGAGGGTACCAGGTTGGCAAAGGCTGCTCTAACCACTACACCACACTGCTTCTAGCAAGGCATAAAATTGGCTGCTCATTCCCTAAGAACATGCCAATTCTTCTCTCTATCCCCAAAGAGAAGCAGAATGCTTTGCAGCTATAGCAGCATCCCCCAACCTGGTGCCTTCCTTATGTTTTAGACTGCAACTTCCATCATCCCCAGTAAGCAGGAGGGCACCGGGTTGGACAGGTCTGTCTTGACTATTAAATATATTGTGGCATTTGTTTTCATAGTGCCCGCTTTATCAGATGCAAGGTGTGATCTTCAGCTGGAACACATGTGCTAACATGGGAACATACAGAAAATCGGGAGGGGGGTATTATTTACAAAGTGAGGCTAGAAGACCCAGCAGCCTTGTAGCTGTATTAAAATAAAGTCATTTATCAAGGTTTGCTGTTCAACTACCCTTGTTCCAATGGCTCTTGAGCAAGAGCTTCTGATGAACGGCACCCAAGTGCAGAAACTTAATTTCAGTTCCTCTCCATGTTGGTTTACATAGGTATCCCTCTCATTCTTACAAACTTTTTGTTTAAAACAGAAGAATTAAAAGCGTACCTTTCACCATCTCCGTTAACTCCCCAGGCCGGGGGGAGGGGGGGAGTAAGAACTTGTATTTCATTGACTGTAGTTTATGCAAATGAGGTCAGAGGAATTAACATATTGGAAGGAGCTGACATTTGTCCTGATATATTGAATCGTTAGCATGACAGAATCACTTAAGCTGGATCCACTAACATCAGGTTTCCTCTCATTATTGACCCCTGCAGAGTGGGCCTGACAAGTAGAACTGCCACAAAGTTCATTAATAATGTGAAATAAATCAGTCGTTCGGGAAATACTGAAAACAGATGACACCGAATTCACACTTTTTGCAACTTCAGCACAAATTGTTCTTCGCCAAGGACACGGGTGGGCAAGGCTGTCCTTTCCTGACCTAGATTCAGGTGCAACACTTATTAGCAGGTGCCTCTGGAGGAGGTGGTTTCAGCTGTTGAGATGTTTTTTTCTCCCTCTCTCATAACAGTAGAACTTGGGATATCCAAGGAAGCTAAATGCTGGAAAACTCGGGACAACGGGAAGTACTTCTTCACACACGATGGCTCATAGTTAAACTATGGAATTCATATCCTCAAGAGGTAGTAATGACACCAACTTGGAAAGCTTTATATAATAATAATAATAATAATAATAATAATAATAATAATAATTTATTTGTGCCCCGCCCATCTGGCCGGGTCCCCCCAGCCACTCTGGGCGGCTTCCAACAAACACTAAAATACATTAAAATATCACACATTAAAAACTTCCCTAAACTAAATAAAAGGATTGGACAAATTAATGGAGGGTAAAGGTTATCAAGTGGGATGCGGGTGGTGCTGTGGGTTAAACCACAGAGCCTAGGGCTTGCCAATCAGAAGGTCGGCAGTTCGAATCCCCGCAACGGGATGAGCTCCCGTTGCTCGGTCCCTGCTCCTGCCAACCTAGCAGTTCAAAAGCATGCCAAAATTGCAAGTAGATAGGTACCGCTGCAGTGGGAAGGTAAACGGCGTTTCCGTGCGCTGCTCTGGTTCGCCAGAAGCGGCTTAGTCATGCTGGCCACATGACCTGGAAGCTGTACGCTGGCTCTTGGCCAGTAAAGCGAGATGAGCGCCGCAACCCCAGAGTCGGACACGACTGGACCTAATGGTCAGGGGTCCCTTTACCTTTACAAGGTTATCAATGGTTCTGCTTCTGCTGTTGTGGCTTGAACTACCGTATTGCAATGCGCTCTACGTGGGGTTCTACGTGGCCTCCACAATCACTTACGGACTCATTGTTAAAACCGTGTTTATAGAAGACAATCTTACTCGGCTTCTCAGCAAAGAAGAAGGAGAAGAAGACATTCAAGCTTATTCAGTGTGCAGTGAAGGCAGCAAAGAAAACTTTCTTCTCTGCCTCCATTGCATCCTCAGTGTGCAAAGAAGCAGAGCTGTTTAGAGTGGCTAAGAGCTTATTACATACTGGCTCTAGGTATGTGGTAAAACCATCTAAACCTGCTTAATGGCAGCCTGCAACTGGGCCGAAGCCTAGCTAGATTTTGAAGGTGGTTACCAGCCACTAATGCTTCAAAAGACAGTCTACCTCTTGCAGAGAAAATGCTAGAAGGGATTTCTGGTCCTTTCCTGTTTAACCTTACCACTTTGCAAGGTTTAAAATATTGATCGTGTTATTTTGGCGCTTAAGCTCTCACAGGCCATTTCCCCTCAAAACAATAATTAGGACACTGCCTGTTGCGGCAGTTGTTGTGTTCCCTGCAGCGGCCTTTCAGGCAGACTCATTTCATTGGTTCATCATTCTTTGCTCTATTGATTACCGCTGTCAACATCTCTACTCCAGATTGTAGGGGCTTGATGAGGACAGGTACCTAGCAAACACTGCACTGCAGAGTCAGCTGTTTGCTTGCAGATCTGAAAGGCAAAGTGTTCCAGGAAGGTGCATGGAGTGTTCAGCCAAGTGCATAATCTTTGTCAGTATATGATATAGAGCACACTGAACTGTCTTATATCCCTCGTGGCAAACAGGGCTGTGAAATCCAGCCGAAACCTTTGCCTGGGTCTCCTCCTCATGGGCTCACAGAATAGGAGAAAGTGGGGCACGTTGAGCCATGGGGCACATTGATCCTTTCCATTTTAAAACCGTACTTTAGCTTTTATACAAAGTTTGTGGCAACACAACAACAACAACAGTGATACTACATACTGTCATTGTGTTTAGGTTTGGGTTTTCAAAGAAGTTTTTAAAAAAATCCAGATTTGTTAAATTAGGTAAGCTTTAGTAAAAAAATTTATATGTATTGTGAACCATGTAGCTCTAAAAGTTGTAAAGGTAGCTGAAATATCTTTTCATTTATGTGATCATAGTTAACATAGCTGCAGTATGTACTAAAATATTTGTCATGGCTGCCAGCCTGTTTTGCGTAAAATAGATTTATGTCTGAAATGGTGATGTGGGGCACATTGATCCAATTGGGAATGGGGTACATTGAGCCACAATTTCCCATTATGTTGCTGAAGTTACCGGAACTGATGAATATGGGGACTTCATTGTAAAATTTCTAAAACGTGTTCTGTCCAAAGTGAATGACCAGCCCAAGTTCACTCCCTCTTCTGAACCGGAAGCTTTGATTCCTTTTGAGGATATTGTAAAATTGTTGCCTAAACCACTCTGCTTCGGAGGAACTGCTCGTGCTTCTAAGATGGTAACATTTCCATGTTTACTTAATGAGTACAAGTTGAAGTGATGCTGACTCTTAGGAACTTTGAGATATTTTTGAAACTCTTTTGGAAGTTTATACTGTGTAGTAAAAATGCCTTCTTTGCTCTTAAATTGGAATGGCTCAATGTGCCCCAAATGAAGGATCAATGTGCCCCACTACTGGGGCACATTGATCCATTATTTTGATAAACTTAAATGTGATTTTTTTTGTCATTTTATTCCATCAAATGTGAAACATTAACCATTTGATTTTGCTTGGAATAGTACCTAATAAATATAAAATGCAAAAGTTTTCTGTTATATGCATTATTTTGAGGTGTGTAGAGCTTAAAGTAAAAAATGGCTCAACGTGCCCCACTTTCCCCTACAAGACTCGACATAGGGAAATCCCTAGACCAGATTTAGGGCTGTATGGGGAGAGAGTAAGTTCCATTCATCTGTATCCTGTTTCAGGCTTGGTACCAAGGAGGTGAGTTAGCTAAACTCAGGAGGAGTTAAAGCAAAATAGCAGGAGATCAGGACCACGGTCAGCTCACTGTGGTTACAAAGGTTACAGGGCAAACCAACAAGCAAAGAGCTCAGAATGTTGCTCCAGCAATAGCCTGGACCCACCTGCAAGCTTAAGTAGTTCTGCAGTGCGGTGGGTGTTATGACCCTGACCTCTTTTAGGAAAAGTGCTTTGACTGAAAGGAGCCATGTACAAACCCACAGGCTTTGGTTCTGATGGGGCTGAGGATCCTCCTACTGCCCTGGATTTGACATGAGCGGGCTGGTGCTCTTCCATACTTGAGCTTGCCTCATTTGCTCTGCCTTGTATTTTTTGCATTCTGATGGACCTTTTTCAAATAGACTCCTCTGGAGGAAGGCCAAGTAGGGTGGCACTCAACTAAGTTTTATTCAGAGCACACCCATTGAAATTAATGAACAGAACTAAGTGAGATCCATTAATTTCAATAGGTCTACTCTTAGTTTATCCATAGAGTTTACCTTAATATAGACCAGCATTAATGTTACAGGTGAAATAATCCCTAGTCACTAGAGACTATTTTACCTGTAACATTTATGCCGGACTGTATTAGAGTAAATTCTGTTTGGATTTCCACTCATCTCCACTTGGTCATGGCTAAAACTTATATGCTTATTTAGCATTGTTTGTGGAGGGATTTTGCTGCTAATTGTGGAGCTGATTGTGGTTTTGGGCTTTGTGTCTGTTTGTTTAACTTTGCTTTAATGTCGCCTGTTCACTGAGAAGCTGAAGTTTGTTCAGGTTTTTTAGCTGTTCACTGGCAAGCTGTAGGATTTATCCTTTTTTTAAAAGTAGGGTTTTAATTTATTGTAGCTTATTGTGTTTACCTGCCAGCTTTGGCTGTGTTTGTGTGTTTTAATGTTGTCTGTGCACTGAAAAGCTGCAATATTATTATTTTTTAAAGCTGTTCACTGGGAAGCTGCAGGATCATTATTCTTTTAGGCATATTCTATTAAAGAACTTAATTTATCTAGTTGACTCTCTGTATGCCCTGCTCACTTAGCTGAACCCATTTAGTCTATGGGCCCTGCCAATTTGGCACTTGGAAGGGTGACCAGGTATGAATAAGACCCTTGGCTTGAAAGAGATTTCCTTCCCTGTTCTAGACCATCAAAGATTATGCTCAGATAAACCTGCCAATCTGTAAGGTGCCCAAAGACTCTTCGTTGGCTTTGCTACAACAAACTCAAAATCACATTTCACATTTTGAGATGGCTTAGTCATGCTGGCCACATGACCCGGAAGCCGTACGCTGGCTCCCTCGGCCAGTAAAGTGAGATGAGCGCCACAACCCCAGAGTCGTCCACGACTGGACTTAACAGTCACGTCCCTTTAGGTTTATGTGTTACAGCATCAGTGGGGAGAAAGAAGATTTTGGTCTACTGGTGGACCACTGAACCAGTTTGTAGTGCAGTTCTTCCACAGAAAGCTAGCCTAGGTGGAATTTGGACTGATCTCGTAATGTGTCTTTCAGGCTCTTAAGCAAGACTCGGAATCATGATGACACTTTGGATTTTGTCATGGACAGTACGAAAGAACGATGGCTTCTATTTTCAAATCAGATGGAAGTTGGTTTAAGGGAAAGCACATCAAATAGGAATATTTCTCAAGAAGCTACATGAGACCTTGTGTACACAGCTTCAAACACCAGCAGTCAGAGCACACTGGAGCCAGAGGAAGTGGTAAGACGTACGCAGCCCAAGATTCTTGGCAACTTAAAATGGGTTAGTTATGTCTTAACTGTTAAGAGATCCAGACTATGGAGTCTTGCTTTGTAAAAACTACATCAGACGATCATGGAGATTATGGGAGGAGGCCAGACCACCATGAGAGAAGACAGCTCTGCTTTAAAGCACAATACGTATAATGCACAGCTGAATCTTGTGTGTTGAAAACTGCCTGCCATGTCTTTAGGAACTCAGCCAGACTATGTCATCACCTCACCCTCACTGTTGCTGGGGTATTTTGTTCCTGCATTGTTTCATTCAATTTGGCCTGTTGTTAATGCCTTTCTTTTTCTGCTGGTATCCCTGAACACACCATTTAACAGGCTGCAGCTGGCATGAAATGTTGCTACTGGGAGATTTTCACTGGCAACAGATGGCATCAACATATAATCCCTGCTCTGTTTCAGTTGCACGGTTAGTGGGGTTCTTATTTATTAATTTATCATTACTAGCCCTCCTTTTTGAGGGCAAAGCCCTTACAAGGCGGCTTACATAAAAAGCAACCATTACCAGAACACACAAAATCCTAGCTCAATATATAAATAAAAAAGTCATTTAAAACAACAGTCTAAAACACAGCACAGGCTAGCAAAATTGCATTATAATGAAATTAAACAAATCAACATTGCTGTACATATTTGTGTATTTGGCTAGCTAGCTATGTTTTTATACTACCTTTCCTCAAAATTGAATTTAGGTCAATGAGTAAAATGAAAACACTTAACCACCCAATAGGCATATATATATGTAGTATAAACACTGACAACTGGGAAACACTGACCTATGAGCGCCCCAATTGGAGAACAGCCTTTACCAAAGGTATCATGGACTTTGAAGACACTCAAACTCAGGATGAAAGGGAGAAACGTGCTAAGAGGAAGGCATGCTTGGCAAACCCTCACCGTGATCAACTCCCGCCCGGAAACCTATGTCCCCACTGTGGAAGGACATGGGGATCCAGAATTGGTCTCCACAGTCATTTACGGACTCACTGTTAAAACCATGTTTATGGAAGACAATCTTACTTGGCTACAAGTGATCACCAAAGAAAAGAAGACTGGGGAGGGAGTTCCAAACCATGTTAGCTTCAAGACATTGCTATGATCCAAAAAGCACCAAACAGGTATGTATGGAAATCATGGTGGGATTCACAATTGTCTAGATGATAACAGTACTGAGAGCTGGTGAAGTCTATTGGGAGTGAGAGCAAGTTAGTGCAATGATGACATTACTGGGGGCTGCTGAAGTCTGTTTGGAGTGAGAGCAAGTCAGTGCAACATATTCCAGGATGATCCTCACTATAATGTGAGAGCAAGAAATTACTTTATACATGGATTAAAAGCTCAGGTGGTTCCACTGCATTTTAAGTATAATTCAATTTGGCTGAATCTATAATGAAATCTGGGTTTTTACTCAAAACTCATTTTGTTATCTCAAAAAACAAAACGAAAAACCACCACCTGCTTTTACTTTGGGGAAGTCACCAGGGAAGGCAAAAGAGGACCCCGATTTTCATTACATTTGTACATGCACATTTAAATGACAAGACCCAAATCGAGAAACAATTGTAATTCAAATGGAAAGTCTGTCTCCCTATACAGAGAAACAAGACTATGGCCCAATGATTGTTGTACCTGCTTGGTCTGCTATCTAGGTAGTAACTGCTTTGATGCAATTTGAGACCCCTGCTGCCCCTTCTTAGAGTTCTTTATCTTTTCTTAATGAAATCATTTTTATTGGTTTTACAAATCCAAAGTACAAATAAACACAAACTAGTAAAAACATAACTGTATAAAGAGATTCTCCGCATCTCGAGACTTTCCCCCATCCCCTCCATGGGGTCTTCTTTTAAACATCTACAACTGCGTATTCATCTGTACTCCTATTTTTATATCAAACCACTAGCTGACCGGGCCACGCCCTGCTGTGGCTGATTTGGTGAAATGCAAAAGTAAGATG
Organism: Darevskia mixta; assembly: GCA_034641385.1. Classification (NCBI taxonomy): domain Eukaryota; kingdom Metazoa; phylum Chordata; class Lepidosauria; order Squamata; family Lacertidae; genus Darevskia; species Darevskia mixta. The sequence goes on from JAWWNH010000004.1 coordinate 16,958,346, forward strand.
CAGTATGAAGAGAAAGCGTATGTTTACTTACACCTTATCTCGTTGAAGTTCAGTCTATGAACAATTTTATATATATAGATATTGTTTGCCCCTCCCATTTTTGTCTTCGTTTCTACAACTGTTTATTACTACTATTTTAGTCTATGAGGTTTGTGCTGTGTTGTTTAACGTCCATTGGAGGGCGCTATATTTTTTTGCACAAAATCACATTTTTACCTGGGAAAGGTGTAGTATTTGTGCAATGTAAGTAGATATGATCACTCCCATGTGGGCATGTAATGTTGTCTCCAAATTTGAACGGAATCGATCAAGGGGTTACGGAGAAAGGCAATTGTTAACAAACATCCAACTTGAACGATTTTATATATATAGATATTGTCCGTAGTAATTTATACACTACAAATGAATCTAAATCTTGCTCTTGTTTCCATCTGCTTACAGTGGTCTAGAGCAGTGTTTCCCAACCTTGTGCCTCCAGATGTTTTGGGACTACAACTTCCATCATCCCTCGCTAGCAATACCAGTGGTCAGGGATGATGGGAATTGTAGTCCCAAAACATCTGGAGGCACAAGGTTGGGAAACACTGGTCTAGAGTTCTTTATCTTTAAACAGGACTTGGACCAGACAGCCCTTCACATACAGACTGTTCTCTGATAATCTGTCAAGGGTTTGTCTCTTGCGAAGCAGGAGAAATGGCCAACCTACTCTAATTTTCATTTTAATCATCAGTGTATGCTTGAGATTCCAGGCTATCATTTCCACACTCCAGGAGGTTTCATTTCGCCTTCAGCTCCTTTCCGCTGTTCTATTTAAGGAAAATTTACTTTCACACACACACACACACACACACACACACACACACACACACAAAACTACCAGATCATTGTTGTCTGGCAAGACTGTCCTATCGGTAAAAACCCAAATAACAAATCCATCCTTTGTGCCTCTACAATAGACTTGTCATCTAGTTTCACAGCTGATTAGCTCTTTAGCAAAAGATGTCAGGAGTCATAGGTCACCCAATAGCTGATTCTGCTAAATTGACCATAAATATATCCTTCCATTTGCATTCAGTTTCCAGAGGCCACTAACTGATGCCTTCTCAATGAGTGGTAGATGTTTTGATTAGTTCCACAGGCATGAAAGGGAAATTGCATTGTGCTTCAAGCTGATAATTTGCTATATTTTTCCCCACTGCAGAAGCACGCAAGCATTTTTGTGTATAAAGCACTCTGAAAACAGCCTTTCTTTGACTACTGAATTTCTGTATTCCTCTTTTAAAAGCTTAGCAGCTATGTAATAGACAAAAACAAGTGGAGGCTGCAACAAAATGTTGCAGTGTAGAGTGCTCCGTTTTGGTGTTTCAGTCAGCTGGTCCACCACCCACAATTCTCCATTCCATTCTGCCCAGTTTTGTTGGATATAGACAAGCTCAGGTCAGTAGAGGGCAGGTTTGAAACAAACAGATAGGTTGGGGAAATACATTTTGTAGTTTCCCACTAAACACCTATGTTCTGCCCTTTCTTCCTGCTGTCTGTCTGTCCATCCTTTCCTTCTGCACAAAGCAGCCATGAAAACCTCTCATAATGTAGACTTGGAATCCTTGAGAATATGAAGCAACTGTAAGGAAAGAACCATTTTTTCCTTTACCAATGGGACTCCTCAAGCCTCCCTCTTGTGCATTGGAGGGTTCATTTTAGCTTCATAGGGTTGAATCCAATTAAGTCCTACGCAGAGTAGGCCCATTGAAATCAATGGACCTATGTTAGTAATATCCATTAATTTCAATGGATCCACTCTGAGGAGGACTTAGTTGGCTCCAACCCATAAGCATCAGCACTCACAGTCTGAATGAACATCAGAACTAGAGGAAATGATTGACGGGTGACAAATTTTTGCATTAAAATGGAATTGGAATATCTTCCTGTTTACCTGCCTGAATTAAGCTGGCAAGGTTGGCTGGCTGGAACGTTAACATTAAATTGCACCAGGTTACAATGGGGCTTACTCCCAGCTAAGCATGCACAGTCATTCATTCATTCATTAATATCCCACCTTGCCTCCAAGGAGTTCAACACATTTTCTTTCTATTTTATCCTCACAACAACCCTGTGAGGTAGGTGAAGCTGAGAGACTGTGACTGGCCCAAGGTCTCTCAGTGAGCTCCATAGCTAAGTGAGGATTTGAACCTTGGTCTCTCGGGTCCAAACCCAACACTCTAACCACTTTAGCCTGCATCTCCGTTCTGGGAAGTTCTGTCCCTGCTGATTCCCACTTGTTTAAGCTAATATTAAACATAGAATTGTGGTGAAATTGACTAGGATAATTTGATTTTAAGAGTAACAATAGCTTGGTTCTAAAACCAGGGAGAAGGTTGACCTGGAAATTTCCATTCTATCACCTGAGGTCTACCGTATATTAATCTTTTGCAGACCATTCCCTTCTGGACAGCCTTCCAAGCGCCACATGCAAATGAGGGGTGGGACCAAAGGCAAAGGTGGGCAGGGCAATGGATGTAAAAAATTTTACTTTTGGCAAGTAGGCTAGTTTCTACGCATGCTCACACATTCCTCTGGACCCTCCATCCAGGCATGTAAGAGGCATTATCAGATTTCAAGTACATATTCCAGCTAGGCAACCAAGGTGTGAGGCAGAGCCACCAAAGCGGGGTTTACTTGAGGAGAAGGGGTTTGGTTTGGGGGGAGAGGGCCAGACAGACTGCTCACAGCTGCAAGGCAGGCAGAAATTCAACAGGTGAGGTTCCCATCTCCGTGCTGGTGGAAACTGCACCAGCTGAATTTCTGCCCATCACTCAACTTGTTAAAAGCTGTCAGGAAAAAGAAGGGGACAACCATGTTTGTTATTTACCTCACTGTTTCTCTCTCCCCCCCCCCACCCCGGAGCTAGCATTCAACTTTGGTGTATCATGTCGAGAAGGAAAACAACCCTCTCCGTTGACTCAGGGGAAGCCAATGAGTCTGTGAAGCTGGTAGCTTGCATTCTGTTTCCACAAGCTGCTGTGTGTGTGCTGAGCAGAAGTTTTCGTTTAATCAAATGTTGCTGTCATCTCCAAAAGCCCCAGCTGCAGCTGGGGCCCAACGAAGAGCCAGGCTCTCCTGGGAGGCTTTTACTGATGTTGTGTACTCCAGTGGAAACATCAGAAATGCATCTGGGTCGTTTGCCAAGGTGCTGTACCTGGAATTTTCTCGGGGCAATATGGAGGCATGAACTGCGGAGAATGAAGAAACACAGAAAGAGGGATGCACTGGACTAAACATGCACCACTCGGGGAATTCTAGCTAGTGGCAAATAAATTGCAAGCACCCGCTTCCTGCTAATGAAAAATTAGTATGAGACCGTGAAATGACAGGGCGAAGAAAAGGAGCATAAAGGAAGTATGAGCACTGCAATGCTGTGCAGCAGGAAGCAGGAACCCCCAGCCCTTCAGATGCTGTTAGACTCCAAATCCCATCAGCTCCAATTAGCACAGCCAATGGTCAGGGATGATGGGAGCTATCATGCCACATCAGATTCCCCATTCCTGCTATATAGGGGGGAAATGGGGAGGCAACCCTTGTACAGTGGGCATTAGTTACACAACAGAGTTAAACCAGTTTCAAACTGGTTTATTTATTTGTTAGTTAGTTAGTTAGTTATTGAATTCATATACTGCCCTTCATAGATTGCAGGGCGGTTCGCAGCATAAAAATATACAAAATGGAAGCACAAAATACGTAAGAAAACATAAGCTAAGTGAACCAACAACCCCTCCTCCCACAAACACATTTTAAAGGACATAGAACGTTAATCAGCCAAGATATATCATGAAGGTGCCAGGCCAGGTGAGCCTCCCTTGGGAGAGCATTCCACAAACGGGGACCCACCACAGAAAAGGCCCATTCTCATGTCGCTGCCCTCTAGACGTCTTGTGGAGATGCAAATGAAGAAGGGCCTCGAATAATGATCATAGGATCCAGGGTCTGAGGTTCCCCACCCCAGATCTTATGTTGACAGGTGGGTGAGAAATCAGATAGATAGCCAGATATGATTATTTGCAAGTATCCAGTGGTAGAGCTGGAAGGGACTTTGAAAGTAATCTGGTTTTGAACAGTGACGTCTCTCTATTTGTTGGGTTTAGCCTGCTTTGCATTGATGCCCTCCTTTTCATTTATATAGTTATATTTATATCACACCTTCCTTCCTTCCTTCACAGAAGTCAAAGCAGACTCCGTGGGGTTTCCAAAGGGTCTCCCATCCTGCACTAAACAGATCCAGACACACTTAGTGTCGTAGGAGCATGCCAGTCAGTAACTACACAGTTCTAATTAAAGGTAGATAGCCGTGTTGGTCTGTCATAGTCAAAACAAAATAAAATAAAAAAATTCCTTCCAGTAGCACCTTAGAGACCAACTAAGTTTGTTCTTGGTATGAGCTTTCGTGTGCATGCACACTTCTTCAGATAAGAAGTATCTGAAGAAGTGTGCATGCACACGAAAGCTCATACCAAGAACAAACTTAGTTGGTCTCTAAGGTGCTACTGGAAGGAATTTTTTTACACAGTTCTAAATTCAGGTAGGTAGCCATGTCGGTCTGATGCAGTCGAAATAAATACAGTCGTACCTCATGTTACGAATGCTTCATGTTGCGTTCGTCATGGGATACAAACGCTCTGAACCCGGAAGTACCGGAACGGGTTACTTCTGGGTTCGGCGGTTCGCGCATGCGCAGACGTGTGCAGTGACATTATGCGCATGCGCAGAAGCGCCAAATCGCACCATGCGCAGGCGCGATAGCGCGAGTTGCATACCTTTCAGGTTACGAACACAACTTCCACAGACTTGGTGGTCTAATAAGCAGAGCACCTCATTCCCAGTGGTCTTCCTCCATGAAAACCAGTTACCCACCACCACTGCCTGGTCTCTGAGTCTTCTTCTCTTGGTAGTTCCCCAGCTGGTTCCTCCGCGGCCAACCAGTCCGTGACATCTAGCATCCTCAAGGCTGCTGCATCGCGGATCCTCGTACCGTGCTCAGACTCCTCCTGACAATCAGTTCATTGTGTGCCCGAAAAATACACAGTCTCACCCGTTTGTGGGGAAGCTGCTACACCTAGATGTTGTGAAGTTAAACCTGGGCAGGAGGTGGCGTGGGCTTCTGTTTTCATAAGCAGCATAAGAGAACGGCATCTGCTCTCTCTGCGCCGCCAGCCCTCCTGGGCTTCATTTGTGTATATACGGCAGTGGGGAGGGGAAGGGACAGGAGAGAGAGAAGCTTCGGGCATTTTTGACATTTCAACCAGCAGTGGCTTGGCTGTGCTATCAAAGCCAGCCTGGCAGATACACAGGATGGAGGGTCCAAGACCCACCGCAGCCATTGCCTGTCCAAATGATCTAATAGGGCAGACACTGCTGGGCCGCAGCAAGGAGGCCAGGGGAAAAATAAAATCCCATGGAGACGGGGCTAGGCCAGGGCTATAAAGAATCTGCTTTTCTTAGCAGGTGCTTTAAGTTCCAACATCTGCTGGCTGTTTAAATCAAAGCAGCTGCGAGGGCCTTTTACGCAAATGAATGACGTTAACGTATAAATACACTGCTAAAGATTTTTCCCCCTTCCTGACTACTATTCTTGGCTTGAGCGTAGATAGAAGGCTCAGTTTATAAAAAATAATCATAAAAAGTCGAGTATGTCGAGGAAATAGGGGAGGGAGGTACAAAGTCTAACAATTCAGAGTTTCTTTTCTTGCTTTGTTTTGTGCTGTAGATAATTCCAGGCGTCTATTTCTCTATAAAGACTCTTTAAAAATTGCTCTAAGCCAGGCTTGGCTCTGAAGTTTTTAAACCCAAGAAATCTCAGAGCAGTTAACACAAACTGTGGTTGCTCAGGAGTTGATGCATTGCATCTCACCCTTATTTGCATACCAAGGGATGCAGGAGGCACTGTGGTCTAAACCACTGAGCCCCTTGGCTTGCCGATCAGAAGGTCAGTGGTTCGAATCCCCGCAACGGAGTGAGCTCCCGTTGTTCTGTCCCAGCTCCTGCCAACCTAGCAGTTCGAAAGCACGCCAGTGCAAGTAGATAAATAGGTACCGCTGTGGTGGGAAGCTAAATGACGTTTCCGTGTGCTCTGGCTTCTGTCATGCTGTCCCGTTGCGCCAGAAGTGGTTCAGTCATGCTGGTCACATGACCCGGAAAGCTGTCTGTGGACAAACGCCGCCTCTCTCGGCCTGAAGTGAGATGAACAATCACACCCCATAGTTGTCCTTTACTTTTTACCTTTTACCTTATGTTCCACTATAGTTCCAGAATTGGCTTTTACATCATGTGAAAGATCAAACAAAATGTGGAAATTGACAGTTAGGGAAATATCATGAAAATTGAATAAACTGCTGGAAACTTCTTATGGACTTTCTGCGTGAAAGAGAACATGAACTTGTAATATCTGGATTTGAAGATTGAAAAAATCTTATAGAATAGCTGAGTGCCAGTTTGAGTGAATACTTTCAACAAGTTATTATATTTAGCTGGCAGGCAGAGAATTAGAAGTCTTTTTTATCTTATCTTATTTTTTCCTTTTTCTTTCTTGTGTTTCTTTTTTCCTTCTTCCTTCTCTTTGGTCCTGTTTTGCAACTGCTAAGGAGCATGTGGGCAATTAATGGGAGAAATTGGAACAGACTCCCCCAACCTGGTGGCTTTCCACTGTTTTGGATGACAACTCCAAGCTGGCACCTCTGACCCAAAGCTTTCCCCTATGAAAAATTTCACTGCATGCCACTGCAAACTTCGATTCCATAAGCAAGTGTTAAATGCTGGTGGCAGTTTGCCACCACAAGCAACCTAGCCTCTGCTTTCTGCACTAGCTGCAGCCTCTGGAGTAACCTCATGGTCTCATAACTCCCTGGTCCTGAATGGGGTAATTGTGCCCCTGAAGGACCAGGTGCGCAGCCTGGGAGTCATTTTGGACTCACAGCTGTCCATGGAGGCGCAGGTTAATTCTGTGTCCAGGGCGGCTGTCTACCAGCTCCATCTGGTACGCAGGCTGAGACCCTACCTGCCCGCAGACTGTCTCGCAAGAGTGGTGCATGCTCTAGTTATCACCCGCTTGGACTACTGCAATGCGCTCTACGTGGGGCTACCTTTGAAGGTGACCTGGAAACTGCAATTAATCCAGAATGCGGCAGCTAGACTGGTGACTGGGAGTGGCCGCTGGGACCACATAACACCGGTCCTGAGAGAACTACATTGGCTCCCAGTACGTTTCCGAGAACAATTCAAAGTGTTGGTGCTGACCTTTAAAGCCCTAAACGGCCTCGGTCCTGTATACCTGAAGGAGCATCTCCACCCCCACCGTTCAGCCCGGACACTGAGATCCAGCGCCGAGGGCCTTCTGGCGGTTCCCTCACTGCGAGAAGCAAAGCTACAGGGAACCAGGCAGAGGGCCTTCTCGGTAGTGGCGCCCGCCCTGTGGAACGCCCTCCCAGCAGAGGTCAAAGAGATAAACAACTGTCTGACATTCAGAAAATACCTGAAGGCAGCCCTGTTTAGGGAAGCTTTTAACCTGTGATATTTTAATGTATTTTAATATCTGTTGGAGGCCTCCCAGAGTGGCTGGGGGCGGGGTACAAATAATAAATTATTATTATTATTATTATTACTCATGAGTAGCACCACACACAGAGAGAGAGAGAAACAGAAGTCCTGGAATAAATAGGCTAATATATTCACACTTCACTTTGACTCTTAAGTGTGTACAAGTAAAAATTTTGAAAGAACTGGGAGAAATTTGGAGATTACAAGAAAAAGGAATGCCCCACATTAAAATCTTGGATTCATTTCTAAGCACTTCGTATTGAAAAACTTGAAGAGATAAGAATAAAGAGCAATATGAAAGTTAGAATTAAAAATGCAGGACTATCAAAACAGTTACTATATAAATTAAAGTTAAAACACCTGAGAGTACAGCAAGCAGAAGCCAAATGATTCATTTTTGTTTGTATGTTTTTGTTATAATTGGTTGATGTTTTATATTTGAGATTTGATTTATAGATGTTATTATTTTTATGTGGTAATACTTAATTAACAGGATCTAATATAAGATTAACGCCAAGAAGGTAGATGTATGTGTATGTAGGTATGCATGTATGTAGATATGCATGTTTATATGTTTGTATTTTTTCTTTTTGTTTGTTCGTTTTAATTTTAAAATCTAATAAAGATATTTTTTAAAAAAGTGTGTAAAAGTGCAACAACATCTTCCCACATCATGATTTCTGCTGTCACTGTTGTGCAGTGTTTGTAGACTCCACTTTTGGCTACCAAATAGCCTTTCTCTTGACATAGCTCACAGTGATTCCCTTTCCAATGTCCCTTGGCACCAAAAGCTCACAGTCCTGGAATTAAGGCTGATCTCTGGCTTCGAAAGGTGCCCTCCATTCTGATGTCTCCCACCGCCACCCGCTCTGCAGCCTCGACTCCCATTTGACATGCACAACAGCATTTTACACCGGAGTCATTTCCCTGAGCCATAAGGCTGTGGTTGACAGCCTGCCCCAGACTCAAAGCTACAGTAAGCTGCTCACTTGAGCTTTCGATTCCAGCCAATAAGCTCGTCCAAGTTCACATGATTCTGGCTGTTTGCTCTTGAGCTATTATGTCCAGCAGAGAGGCTGCTTACCCGGCGAACACCAAGCCTTTGTGTCAGGTCCTGCTGTTCCCTTGCCAGAGGAACTCCTTCTCCAGCTGAAGTCAGCACAAGAGAAACGAAATGCCGCTTCTTAAGCAGCGAATGCATGCTAAAAATAAGCATTTGAAGGATAGAGACCGGTTCTGATCTGGGTCCAACTTCTAGATCACCAAGGGTGGCCCTACTGTAAGGCAGAGCGAAGTGGACACTTGCACACGGCCAAAAAAGAAAGAAGAAAGAAATGCATTGCAAAAGGGGGAGCAAAAGTCAACTCAACTCAACTCATTTTATTTCGGCTTTAAGCCCATAGACATAACAACCAAAAACAGAAACAGCACAGTCTGGATTACAATTGCTAAAATAGATTAAAAGGGATACTCAATTGAATAAAATATGATAAAAATTAAATTAAAATTTCAAGCTGTATATAACAATCCATTGCGTTTCTTAAGTGTCAAAACTGATGTCAGAAATTTTGCCATATGTAGGGTTATAATCGAGTCTGAATCTTGCAACAGAAGAGCAAGGTAAGACTCTTCCAAATACCCCGGTAATTTTTGAGTTAATGGAAGTAATAGAGTGTTTCGGGCGGCAGAATACAAGGGGCAGACAAACACTATGTGATTAAGAGATTCAATCGAACGGTTATCACAGGCACATAAGACCGAAACTTGGCCCCTAGAAAATCTATGAAAAAGGACGTTTGAGGGGAATACATAAACTGTGCTTTAATAAAAGCGGAACGATGACTAGCAATAGAAAGAGTTGATAGATAGGCTGGTACTTGAAGTGGGGGTACAATGCCCAGGGATCTCGGTGAGCATGTGCCCCCGCCCAGCATAACATTGCGTTGCAAGGGGGGGCAAAAGAGAGTCCTAGGAGGTTGCATAGGGGGTGGCTCCTGGGTGAGGGTCACTGCTTACCTGGGAGTAAATGCCGTTGAACTTAATGGGACTTATATCTGAGTAGACGTGCAAAAGATTATGCTTATGATTATATTTATTAAATTTGTACACCGCCCTACACCTGCAGGTATACAACATAAAAATGGCAATATAAAAACACAAAATACATAACAATAACAATAACAACCCAATAAACTCTCCCTTCCCAACACATTTTAATAGGGCATTGGATGTCAATCAGCCCAAGGCCTGGTTACAGAGGAAGGTTTTTGCCTAGCACCTAAAGGTGTATTATGAACACGCTAGCTGAACCTCCCTGGGGAGAGCATTCCACAAACGGGGAGCCACCACAGAAAAGGCCCGTTCTTACACTTACACATATAACATACTGGAGAACCAGTGTGGTGTAATGGTTAGAGTGTTGGACTGGGACCTAGGAAACAAGGGTTCAAATCCCCATTCAGCCATGAAGCATACTGGGTGTGATGGCCTGGGAGTCAGACTCAGACGCTGAACCTGAGGGATCCCAGCCTGCACAGGATTCACTGCCCTCAGAAACAGCAGAGCCAGGGCTGGGGCCTGGGTCTCAAGGGGACTCACCTGTGCTGGATCCTCAGGTGCAGGCTTCGGCTGAGGTTGATCTGGCTCCTAATGGGATGGAGGACTTACTGCCTACAGGTGCTCCACTCCCCACTCAGTCAGGGGAAGCTGAGGTTGCCTCTGGGTCCGGTAACCCTCCAGCTTCTCCTGAGCTGCAAAGGCTCAGGGCAGAGAGGCGAAGGGAACTAAGTTCTCGCAGGAGGAGTGCTCGCCTCCAAGCCAGGAGAGGCGAGTCACCTGGGGATCGTAGCCGCCCTTCGCCTCGGGACAGATAAAGCCGGCCAGTCCCAGTCCCAAGTCGCAGGAGCAACATCGTTGCTGGAGAGTTCTGTTTGCTCCCTGCCCGGTCGTTCTGCCTGAACTCTTGACCTGCCTTGGTTTCCTGTTTATCCTTCCGTCCCTGACCTCGCCGGACTCCTTGCCCTGACCCTGCTCCTGTTTATTCAGACTGCCTTCACGTACCTCTGACCTCGGACCGGACTTCGACCTCGCTTCCTGGATACCCCACGGGACCAGCACACTGGGTGACTTTGGGCCAGTCACTGTCTTACAGTCTAACCTACCTCACAGGGTTGTTGTGAGGATAAAATGGGGAGCGGAGAGCCATTTTTAGCTCTCTGAGCTTCTTGCAGGAAAAGGTGGTGTAAATGTAATGAACTAATGCAATAAATCAATAAACCTGGTGCCCCCCTGATGTTTTAGACCACAACTTCCTTCCATCCCAGTCAGCACAGCTGCACCTGATGGGATCTATAGTCGGGAGGGCACTAGGTTGGCAAAAGATGATGTGACACTTCAGAAACGTCCAAAGGCATTTGGACATTGGGCTTGTCCACGCTTCCTCCTGCCCTGCTCCTTCCCCCCAGGGGAAAACGCTCTTTAGTCTCAGCCGGAGGAAACGGCAATTTGGGATTTCTCTGGATTGACGTTTGCTCCCAGGTTTTCCCTGGGAAACCAGCAGTGCAAGGGGGAAAGTGCTTGGACCCATAACTGGAAAGTGTGGGTCAAGCGGAAAGCCACTCGGACCCACGGAAGTGTGGAGGAGCCCATTGTCTCCATGTTGTTGTTCAGTCGTTCAGTCGTGTCCGACTCTTCGTGACCCCATGGACCAGAGCATGCCAGGCACGCCTATCCTTCACTGCCTCTCGCAGTTTGGCCAAACTCATGTTGGTAGCTTCGAGAACACTGTCCAACCATCTCATCCTCTGTCGTCCCCTTCTCCTTGTGCCCTCAATCTTTCCCAACATCAGGGTCTTTTCTAGGGAGTCTTCTCTTCTCATGAGGTGGCCAAAGTACTGGAGCCTCAACTTCAGGATCTGTCCTTCTAGTGAGCACGCAGGGCTGATTTCTTTAAGAATGGATAGGTTTGATCTTCTTGCAGTCCATGGGACTCTCAAGAGTCTCCTCCAGCACCATAATTCAAAAGCATCAATTCTTCGGCGATCAGCCTTCTTTATGGTCCAGCTCTCACTTCCGTACATTACTGCTGGGAAAACCATAGCTTTAACTATACGGACCTTTGTTGGCAAGGTGATGTCTCTGCTTTTTAAGATGCTGTCTAGGTTTGCCATTGCTTTTCTCCCAAGAAGCAGGCGTCTTCTAATTTCGTTACTGCTGTCACCATCTGCAATGATCATGGAGCCCAATAAAGTGAAATCTCTCACTGCCTCCATTTCTTCCCCTTCTATTTGCCAGGAGGTGATGGGACCAGTGGCCATGATCTTAGTTTTTTTGATGTTGAGCTTCAGACCATATTTTGCGCTCTCCTCTTTCACCCTCATTAAAAGGTTCTTTAATTCCTCCTCACTTTCTGCCATCAAGGTTATATCATCAGCATATCTGAGGTTGTTGATATTTCTTCCGGCAATCTTAATTCCAGTTTGTCTCCATAAATTGTCTCCATACTCTTCATGAAAACCATGCTGCTCTTTTTAGAGCTCAGTGAAGGACGGGGTGGGGGCAATTTGCCCGCCTTGTGTCCTCACCACACAAGTGGGACAGCCTCTCTGTCCCAGAGATACTCCACAACATTTATGAAGACCTGTGGTGCCTACTTTAGTCTTTGTGCCCTTGGAGAAACTCTACCCATTTTCTAGCTTTGAACTTCACTCTTTTTTCCCTTTCTATTTTGGGGCCTGCCAGGGATGCCGTCTGCTAATTCACAGTCCTGCCTCTTTGAAGTGCCATTGATATCCCAAACTTGTGAAGTCTCCCAAACGAAATGGAGCCCTCCAATGCGGCTGGAGCTGCACTACAAATAAACTTGCTCCGGTGAACCTGCCCAGTTTCCCTTCAGCACAGTAACATCAGCCTATCTCTGAGAAAAGGCCTTCTGAGGGATAAGCATTGCGAAGGAAAATAAAATCCACAGCAGGTCACCCTGGCAAAGAAAAACAGTGAGATATTTAAACCTCTCTTTTTTCTCCTTCTTAAATGCTTGGGTGTTCTTCGTCAAGTGAGCTTCTCCCTCCCCTCGTCTCCCCGATCGGTAGTGTCCCAAGTGTTACTCATATTGTTGACAGAGCTTTGATGTTTGCCTCCAAGAGTTTTCGTTCAGCCGCCAGGAATGCGGAGGTCAGATCGTTCTCCCTCACAGATGAAACCAAGGCTGCAAAATTTAATACCAAAGTTTATTCAGAGCAAGGGGAGTCCATTCAGCCACTCTGCGATTAATACAAAGCTGCGAAGAGTCAAAAACGTTGCGGCGATCGGAGGGCTTTGCATGTTCAGACCCAGAGACCTCCCCCCTAAATAAAGACACATTTGACTCAAATTTTAGTTTTGGTTTTTGGCAGAATTTAGGCCACAACTTAAGGGACACAGGTGGCGCTGTGGGTTAAACCACAGAGCCTAGGGCTTGCTGATCAGAAGGTCGGCGGTTCGAATCCCTGCGACGGGGTGAGCTCCCGTTGCTCGGTCCCAGCTCCTGCCCACCTAGCAGTTTGAAAGCAGGTCAAAGTGCAAGTTGATAAATAGGTACCGCTGCAGCGGGAAGGTAAACGGCGTTTCCGTGCGCTGCTCTGGTTCGCCAGAAGCGGCTTAGTCATGCTGGCCACATGACCCGGAAGCTGTATGCCAGCTCTCGGCCAATAAAGCGAGATGAGCGCCGCAACCCCAGAGTTGGTCACAACTGGACCTAATGGTCAGGGGTCCCTTTACCTTTACCTTTAGGCCACAACTTTATTGATTACAGAAAAGTGAGTGGTTGCATAGGCTCTGGTTCAACTAGCTATGGTCAAAGTTGACAGCTATGGTCAAAGTGTTCATAAAAATTCATGCATTGGCGAAAATAACACTAAAATGCTTTGCAAAAATGTGGGGATTAGGCAAAATTAGGTATCCATTCATGTAGATGAGAAGAAATTCAATGATGAATTTTCATGGGGACTTTTAAAAAAACAACCCTGCAAACTGATGTGGAAATGTGGATATCAGAATTTAAGAATGGAAGAATGAGAAATTGAGAGAACCTGAAATAGACAAAATATCCATTCCTACCTACACCTGACATTAGATTCCGGGCAGGTAAAAACACAGTAAAGTGCAAATACACAATTACCCCTAGGAGTAAGTTCCATTAAACTTAATGGTACTTACTTCTGAATAGCCAGGCAAAGGATTTCACTGTAAATATAAATGCAGTTTTATACCATCCATAGTTTTATACCATCCATCCATAGGTGCCTTTTTTTTTTTTTTTTTGGGAAACATAAAGAAGTGTAAAAACATATCCTGATCTTTAAAAAAATAAATTAATAAATCTACTGCTCATTGCTAAAAGGAAAGGCTATCTTGATTTTGTTTTTTACCGTCACTCAACAGAACAAAACAATGCTAAAACAAAAAACAAAAAACCAAGTCTGACATTAATTTTCTACACCCAATTAAAACTGCCTCATTGGCTTCCAATTGCCCCCACCCCCATGACGCTTCAGCCGATTAATTTTCCGATTGAAAATTTGCAGCCCTAGTCAGGAACTGTTACGGAAAAAGCAACAAGCATCAAAGCACCGTCCTTAATGCTAAGCAAAGTAGCAAGTTGAGAAAATTCCCCGCCTGACAGTGCTAGGCATCAAAATTGATCTTCCTGATGAGCTGCCTTCTGAACGTGTTTTGTAAAGCCCTCGGAATCTGTGCCAAGTCTCATTTGGCAGTGACTTCAGATCATATGAAGTTAAATACCCTGTTCATGACAAGTTTAAATAATGCAGTAAAAACAAATGCGGTGTAATAGTCAGATGCTATAAATTCAAGGTGAACTTTGAGAGACGCCTTGTATATCCAAGCTCATTAAAACCGATAGCAGTGGAGGGAGACGTACAGTTCTCCCTCCTGGTATATTCTCAATAATAACATGCAACGGGGTGGATAACCGCTGGCCCTCTAGATGTTGCTACACACCATCTCCCAGCATCACTGACAATTGGACATGCTGGCTGGGGCTGATGGGAGTCGGAGTCCAACAACTAATGGAAGGCCACAGGTTCCCCACCCCTGGCATACAGCAAAAGTGTGCCACCCACCTTTCTGCACATGCATGGTTCTGCTCCCCCATGATTTCCCCATGAAAACAGCAGGAAATGACTATAGTATACCACCCCAAATCTATGCATGCGAGTAATACAGTGCTCTAGTTAAAGCTATGGTTTTCCCAGTAGTAATGTACAGAAGTGAGAGCTTGTCGCGACCCGGCTAGACAGTGGCAGACCGGGGTCCGCGACCCGGTCGGACAGTAGTGGACCGGGACCCGCCGGGGTCGCGCCATGCGGGCGCCAGGAAGGGGAACCACGCAGCGGGCCAGGAAAGGGGGCGACAGCAGAGCCAGGCGCGCAGGGGTTAAACCGAGCACAGCAATACCTGAACTCCCCTAGGCATGCCCCGCGGGGTAAACAACCCCAGGAAGGCTTAGCGGGCAATCCCCGGAAGCCGGCGATAACGACCGCTAACGAGCCATCAGCGGCGGGCGCGGCAGAGCCGTCAGCATCGCAATAACAATGTAAAAAGCACCCATGAATAGCGCGGGCAGACCGGAGCAGTTAACTCCTTTTGTCCAAGCCATCCCGGGTGGGGAAGAGGATTACCCCTGGACCTTTAGGGCGGAAGGGAGGGGGGAATTGGGGGTCATCCAGCAAAATGTATTTAAGGGGAGCTCTGAGATGGCCTCCTCAGAATCCTTACGGACTTTCCACGTTTCTCTGTGTGCTGTACAATAAACTTCAAGGCTTCTTCCGCTAACTTCTCGGGGTGGCGTGTGTACTTGACAGCTAGCTACAGTTGGCCTGGAGGGCAGCGACTGAGGAGGGAGCACAAGGCTTGTGTGTGAGAGAGAGTTTGTTTCTGGCTTGTGTGTGTGTGTTTGTCTGGTGACTAGCTGTGGGCGGAGCTAATCAGTGCCTAGAGGGCAGCGACTGAGGAAGTAGGCAAAAGGTGAGCTGAGCTTGTAGGGCGGAGCTAATCAGTGCCTGGAGGGCAGCGACTGAGGAGGGAGCACAAGGCTTGTGTGTGAGAGAGAGTTTGTTTCTGGCTTGTGTGTGTGTGTTTGTCTGGTGACTAGCTGTGGGCGGAGCTAATCAGTGCCTAGAGGGCAGCGACTGAGGAAGTAGGCAAAAGGTGAGCTGAGCTTGTAGGGCGGAGCTAATCAGTGCCTGGAGGGCAGCGACTGAGGAGGGAGCACAAGGTGAGCTGAGCTTGTAGGTTTTGTGGGTTTGTCTTTTTGGGGCTGTGTGTGATTAAGTTTGTGTGCTTATTTGTTTCCTTATTTGTTTGTGTGTTTCCCAGGCTTGTGTGTGAGAGAGAGTTTGTTTCTGGCTTGTGTGTGTGTGTTTGTCTGGTGACTAGCTGTGGGCGGAGCTAATCAGTGCCTAGAGGGCAGCGACTGAGGAAGTAGGCAAAAGGTGAGCTGAGCTTGTAGGGCGGAGCTAATCAGTGCCTGGAGGGCAGCGACTGAGGAGGGAGCACAAGGTGAGCTGAGCTTGTAGGTTTTGTGGGTTTGTCTTTTTGGGGCTGTGTGTGATTAAGTTTGTGTGCTTATTTGTTTCCTTATTTGTTTGTGTGTTTCCCAGGCTTGTGTGTGAGAGAGAGTTTGTTTCTGGCTTGTGTGTGTGTGTTTGTCTGGTGACTAGCTGTGGGCGGAGCTAATCAGTGCCTAGAGGGCAGCGACTGAGGAAGTAGGCAAAAGGTGAGCTGAGCTTGTAGGGCGGAGCTAATCAGTGCCTGGAGGGCAGCGACTGAGGAGGGAGCACAAGGTGAGCTGAGCTTGTAGGTTTTGTGGGTTTGTCTTTTTGGGGCTGTGTGTGATTAAGTTTGTGTGCTTATTTGTTTCCTTATTTGTTTGTGTGTTTCCCAGGCTTGTGTGTGAGAGAGAGTTTGTTTCTGGCTTGTGTGTGTGTGTTTGTCTGGTGACTAGCTGTGGGCGGAGCTAATCAGTGCCTAGAGGGCAGCGACTGAGGAAGTAGGCAAAAGGTGAGCTGAGCTTGTAGGGCGGAGCTAATCAGTGCCTGGAGGGCAGCGACTGAGGAGGGAGCACAAGGTGAGCTGAGCTTGTAGGTTTTGTGGGTTTGTCTTTTTGGGGCTGTGTGTGATTAAGTTTGTGTGCTTATTTGTTTCCTTATTTGTTTGTGTGTTTCCCAGGCTTGTGTGTGAGAGAGAGTTTGTTTCTGGCTTGTGTGTGTGTGTTTGTCTGGTGACTAGCTGTGGGCGGAGCTAATCAGTGCCTAGAGGGCAGCGACTGAGGAAGTAGGCAAAAGGTGAGCTGAGCTTGTAGGGCGGAGCTAATCAGTGCCTGGAGGGCAGCGACTGAGGAGGGAGCACAAGGTGAGCTGAGCTTGTAGGTTTTGTGGGTTTGTCTTTTTGGGGCTGTGTGTGATTAAGTTTGTGTGCTTATTTGTTTCCTTATTTGTTTGTGTGTTTCCCAGGCTTGTGTGTGAGAGAGAGTTTGTTTCTGGCTTGTGTGTGTGTGTTTGTCTGGTGACTAGCTGTGGGCGGAGCTAATCAGTGCCTAGAGGGCAGCGACTGAGGAAGTAGGCAAAAGGTGAGCTGAGCTTGTAGGGCGGAGCTAATCAGTGCCTGGAGGGCAGCGACTGAGGAGGGAGCACAAGGTGAGCTGAGCTTGTAGGTTTTGTGGGTTTGTCTTTTTGGGGCTGTGTGTGATTAAGTTTGTGTGCTTATTTGTTTCCTTATTTGTTTGTGTGTTTCCCAGGCTTGTGTGTGAGAGAGAGTTTGTTTCTGGCTTGTGTGTGTGTGTTTGTCTGGTGACTAGCTGTGGGCGGAGCTAATCAGTGCCTAGAGGGCAGCGACTGAGGAAGTAGGCAAAAGGTGAGCTGAGCTTGTAGGGCGGAGCTAATCAGTGCCTGGAGGGCAGCGACTGAGGAGGGAGCACAAGGTGAGCTGAGCTTGTAGGTTTTGTGGGTTTGTCTTTTTGGGGCTGTGTGTGATTAAGTTTGTGTGCTTATTTGTTTCCTTATTTGTTTGTGTGTTTCCCAGGCTTGTGTGTGAGAGAGAGTTTGTTTCTGGCTTGTGTGTGTGTGTTTGTCTGGTGACTAGCTGTGGGCGGAGCTAATCAGTGCCTAGAGGGCAGCGACTGAGGAAGTAGGCAAAAGGTGAGCTGAGCTTGTAGGGCGGAGCTAATCAGTGCCTGGAGGGCAGCGACTGAGGAGGGAGCACAAGGTGAGCTGAGCTTGTAGGTTTTGTGGGTTTGTCTTTTTGGGGCTGTGTGTGATTAAGTTTGTGTGCTTATTTGTTTCCTTATTTGTTTGTGTGTTTCCCAGGCTTGTGTGTGAGAGAGAGTTTGTTTCTGGCTTGTGTGTGTGTGTTTGTCTGGTGACTAGCTGTGGGCGGAGCTAATCAGTGCCTAGAGGGCAGCGACTGAGGAAGTAGGCAAAAGGTGAGCTGAGCTTGTAGGGCGGAGCTAATCAGTGCCTGGAGGGCAGCGACTGAGGAGGGAGCACAAGGTGAGCTGAGCTTGTAGGTTTTGTGGGTTTGTCTTTTTGGGGCTGTGTGTGATTAAGTTTGTGTGCTTATTTGTTTCCTTATTTGTTTGTGTGTTTCCCAGGCTTGTGTGTGAGAGAGAGTTTGTTTCTGGCTTGTGTGTGTGTGTTTGTCTGGTGACTAGCTGTGGGCGGAGCTAATCAGTGCCTAGAGGGCAGCGACTGAGGAAGTAGGCAAAAGGTGAGCTGAGCTTGTAGGGCGGAGCTAATCAGTGCCTGGAGGGCAGCGACTGAGGAGGGAGCACAAGGTGAGCTGAGCTTGTAGGTTTTGTGGGTTTGTCTTTTTGGGGCTGTGTGTGATTAAGTTTGTGTGCTTATTTGTTTCCTTATTTGTTTGTGTGTTTCCCAGGCTTGTGTGTGAGAGAGAGTTTGTTTCTGGCTTGTGTGTGTGTGTTTGTCTGGTGACTAGCTGTGGGCGGAGCTAATCAGTGCCTAGAGGGCAGCGACTGAGGAAGTAGGCAAAAGGTGAGCTGAGCTTGTAGGGCGGAGCTAATCAGTGCCTGGAGGGCAGCGACTGAGGAGGGAGCACAAGGTGAGCTGAGCTTGTAGGTTTTGTGGGTTTGTCTTTTTGGGGCTGTGTGTGATTAAGTTTGTGTGCTTATTTGTTTCCTTATTTGTTTGTGTGTTTCCCAGGCTTGTGTGTGAGAGAGAGTTTGTTTCTGGCTTGTGTGTGTGTGTTTGTCTGGTGACTAGCTGTGGGCGGAGCTAATCAGTGCCTAGAGGGCAGCGACTGAGGAAGTAGGCAAAAGGTGAGCTGAGCTTGTAGGGCGGAGCTAATCAGTGCCTGGAGGGCAGCGACTGAGGAGGGAGCACAAGGTGAGCTGAGCTTGTAGGTTTTGTGGGTTTGTCTTTTTGGGGCTGTGTGTGATTAAGTTTGTGTGCTTATTTGTTTCCTTATTTGTTTGTGTGTTTCCCAGGCTTGTGTGTGAGAGAGAGTTTGTTTCTGGCTTGTGTGTGTGTGTTTGTCTGGTGACTAGCTGTGGGCGGAGCTAATCAGTGCCTAGAGGGCAGCGACTGAGGAAGTAGGCAAAAGGTGAGCTGAGCTTGTAGGGCGGAGCTAATCAGTGCCTGGAGGGCAGCGACTGAGGAGGGAGCACAAGGTGAGCTGAGCTTGTAGGTTTTGTGGGTTTGTCTTTTTGGGGCTGTGTGTGATTAAGTTTGTGTGCTTATTTGTTTCCTTATTTGTTTGTGTGTTTCCCAGGCTTGTGTGTGAGAGAGAGTTTGTTTCTGGCTTGTGTGTGTGTGTTTGTCTGGTGACTAGCTGTGGGCGGAGCTAATCAGTGCCTAGAGGGCAGCGACTGAGGAAGTAGGCAAAAGGTGAGCTGAGCTTGTAGGGCGGAGCTAATCAGTGCCTGGAGGGCAGCGACTGAGGAGGGAGCACAAGGTGAGCTGAGCTTGTAGGTTTTGTGGGTTTGTCTTTTTGGGGCTGTGTGTGATTAAGTTTGTGTGCTTATTTGTTTCCTTATTTGTTTGTGTGTTTCCCAGGCTTGTGTGTGAGAGAGAGTTTGTTTCTGGCTTGTGTGTGTGTGTTTGTCTGGTGACTAGCTGTGGGCGGAGCTAATCAGTGCCTAGAGGGCAGCGACTGAGGAAGTAGGCAAAAGGTGAGCTGAGCTTGTAGGGCGGAGCTAATCAGTGCCTGGAGGGCAGCGACTGAGGAGGGAGCACAAGGTGAGCTGAGCTTGTAGGTTTTGTGGGTTTGTCTTTTTGGGGCTGTGTGTGATTAAGTTTGTGTGCTTATTTGTTTCCTTATTTGTTTGTGTGTTTCCCAGGCTTGTGTGTGAGAGAGAGTTTGTTTCTGGCTTGTGTGTGTGTGTTTGTCTGGTGACTAGCTGTGGGCGGAGCTAATCAGTGCCTAGAGGGCAGCGACTGAGGAAGTAGGCAAAAGGTGAGCTGAGCTTGTAGGGCGGAGCTAATCAGTGCCTGGAGGGCAGCGACTGAGGAGGGAGCACAAGGTGAGCTGAGCTTGTAGGTTTTGTGGGTTTGTCTTTTTGGGGCTGTGTGTGATTAAGTTTGTGTGCTTATTTGTTTCCTTATTTGTTTGTGTGTTTCCCAGGCTTGTGTGTGAGAGAGAGTTTGTTTCTGGCTTGTGTGTGTGTGTTTGTCTGGTGACTAGCTGTGGGCGGAGCTAATCAGTGCCTAGAGGGCAGCGACTGAGGAAGTAGGCAAAAGGTGAGCTGAGCTTGTAGGGCGGAGCTAATCAGTGCCTGGAGGGCAGCGACTGAGGAGGGAGCACAAGGTGAGCTGAGCTTGTAGGTTTTGTGGGTTTGTCTTTTTGGGGCTGTGTGTGATTAAGTTTGTGTGCTTATTTGTTTCCTTATTTGTTTGTGTGTTTCCCAGGCTTGTGTGTGAGAGAGAGTTTGTTTCTGGCTTGTGTGTGTGTGTTTGTCTGGTGACTAGCTGTGGGCGGAGCTAATCAGTGCCTAGAGGGCAGCGGCGCGCGCCTGGCGGCGCGCGCAGTTTGACCTATAGAGGAGAGCTAGTCTCAAACGTTTACTTGGGGAGACCTAGGCTTCTTTTGAGTGTCCTGACTTCAAGCTTCAAGATGGAGGGTGAGGGAACAACTGTAGTCGCCTGCAATTCCTGCGCAATGTTTGCCTTCTTGCCAAAGGATGTAGGCAGCTACACCTGCAGCAAGTGCAAGTTGGTTGCCCTACTAGAAGACAAGGTCCGGCAACTTCAGAAGGGGGAGGGAACAACTGTAGTCGCCTGTAATTCCTGCGCAATGTTTGTCTTCTTGCCAAAGGTTGTAGACAGCTACACCTGCAGCAACTGCAAGTTGGTTGCCCTACTCGAAGACAAGGTCCAGCAACTTCAGGCCCGTGTATCTACGCTCCAGAAAATTAAAGAGCTGGAGCTTTTCTTGGATGCAGCAGAGCACACTGTCTCCACCAAGCAGGAGACAGGGCACATCTCTGAGGAGGAGATCAGTTCCCCAACTCAGGAGCCAGATGTATGGAGGAACGTGACTCACAGAAGTAGAATGCCCAGGGATCGCTCTGAGTGTTTAGAACTACAAAATCGATTTGAAGTGCTCTCAAATCAGGAAGATGAAAAACAGACTCCATTGGAAGATCTCTCCCTCATCACAGTTGATGAGGTATATGAAGACGAGCAACATAGTCAGTCCTCTGGGAATGTGCAGGCGACCTTGGAAGGGACAGCACATGTAAGAATCCCGACCAAGCCTAAGAGGAGGCGTGTAGTGGTGATAGGGGACTCCCTACTGAGGGGTACCGAAGCAGTGATCTGTGGGCCTGACAAGATGTCTCGAGAGGTATGCTGTCTCCCCGGGGCCAAGATCCATGATGTTACAGAACGGCTGCAAGGAATAATTAAACCCACGGATAAAAACCCCTTCCTTTTAGTCCATGTGGGAACCAATGACACCGCAAGCCATAGCCTCCAGAAGATCAAAAGTGATTATGAGGCTCTGGGCAGGAAGCTGAAGCAATTAAATGCACAAATTGTCATCTCATCTGTCCTCCCAGTTGAACGCCGTGGCCCAGGAAGAGAGGGGAAAATAGGAGAAGTGAACAACTGGCTTCGCAAATGGTGCCGGCAGGAACGGTTTGGTTTCTTAGATCACGGTCTGCAGTTTCTTGAAGATGGACTTCTGGCAAGTGATGGGCTGCACCTCACAAGGGTTGGGAGGAATGTTTTTGCCAACAATCTCAAAAACCTCATCAGGAGGGCTTTAAACTGACTTATGTGGGGGAGGGAGACAATGGTCCTGAAGGTAGGAGTCTATCAAATGCTGAAGATGATCATCCAAAAGTCAAGGACCAAATGGAGCAAACAGCGCACAGACCTAGTGGTGGGAGGAAAAAATCCTTAAGTAGGAGACTAGGGGGAATGATCAATGGTTTTCAATGTCTGTATACAAATGCACAGAGCATGGGAAATAAACAAGATGAACTTGAGCTCTTGGTACAGCAAACTAAATACGACATAATAGGCATCACTGAAACCTGGTGGGATGAGTCTCATGATTGGAATGTAGTAATAGAGGGATACAATCTATTTAAGAGAAATAGACCAAACAGGAAAGGAGGAGGAGTGGCGTTATATGTCAGGGATGTGTATACCTGTGAAGAGATCCATGATTTAAAACTTCAAAGCCAAATTGAGAGTATCTGGGTCAAAATTAAGGGAGAGAAAAATAACAGTGATCTCATGGTGGGAGTTTACTATAGATCCCCAAGCCAAACTGAGGACATAGATGATGCCTTCCTGGAACAGATGACCAAGCATTCAAAAGGAAATGAGATAGTAGTAATGGGGGATTTCAACTATCCTGATATTTGTTGGATGTCAAACTCAGCCAAGAGCATAAGGTCGAACAGATTCCTCACTGGCCTTGCAGACAATTTCATTGTCCAGAAAGTGGGAGAAGCAACAAGAGGATCAGCCATTTTAGATCTGGTCCTAACCAATAGTGATGACCTGGTTAGTGGGGTAGAAGTGGTAGGATCATTAGGTGGGAGTGATCATGCTCTTCTGGAGTTTATTATACATCAGAAAGGAGCAACCAAGCATACTAAGACTCAAATTCTAGACTTTAAGAAAGCCGACTTCAGAAAACTTAGGGAAATGCTGGGTGTGATCCCATGGTCAGTAATACTAAAAGGGAAGGGAGTTCATGATGGATGGGAGTTTGTTAAAAGGGAGATATTAAAAGCACAACTTCAAGCAGTACCAATGAGACGAAAACATGGAAGGTGCCTAAAGAAGCCAGGGTGGCTATCTAATGAACTTTTAACTGAGTTAAGATTTAAAAGGGATATGTACAAGAAATGGAAAAAGGGGGAAACCACCAGAGAGGAATTCAAACAAATAGCCAGCACATGTAGAGACAAAGTCAGAAAAGCTAAAGCACAGAATGAACTCAGGCTTGCTAGAGAGGTTAAAAGCAATAAAAAGAGTTTTTATGGGTATGTCCGTAGCAAAAGGAAGAACAAGGAAACAGTGGGGTCACTTAGAGGAGAAGAAGGTGAAATGCGAACAGGGGACGCAGAAAGGGCAGAACTCCTCAATACCTTCTTTGCCTCAGTCTTCTCCAAAAAAGAAAACAATGCCCGACCTGAAGAATATGGAGCAGATGATTCAGCAGGGGAAACACAGCCCAGAATAAGTAAGGAGGTAGTACAAGCACACTTGGCTAGTTTAGATGTATTCAAGTCTCCAGGGCCAGATGAACTACATCCCAGAGTATTAAAAGAACTGGCAGAGGTGATTTCAGAACCACTGGCAGTAATCTTTGAGAATTCTTGGAAAACAGGTGAAGTCCCAGCAGACTGGAGGAGGGCAAATGTTGTCCCTATTTTCAAAAAGGGGAAAAGAGAGGACCCAAACAATTACCGCCCAGTCAGCCTGACATCAATACCAGGAAAGATTCTAGAGCAGATCATTAAGCAAACGGTCTGTGAGCACCTAGAAAGGAACGCTGTGATCACTAAAAGTCAGCATGGGTTTCTGAAAAATAAGTCATGTCAGACTAATCTGATCTCATTTTTTGACAGAATTACAAGCCTGGTAGACGAAGGGAACACTGTGGATGTAGCCTATCTTGATTTCAGCAAGGCCTTTGACAAGGTGCCCCATGATATTCTTGTAAAGAAGCTGGTAAAATGCGGGCTAGACAATGCTACCATTCATTGGATTTGTAACTGGCTGACTGACCGAACCCAAAGGGTGCTCATCAATGGCTCCTCTTCATCCTGGAGAGAAGTGACTAGTGGGGTGCCACAGGGTTCTGTCTTGGGCCCAGTCTTATTCAACATCTTTATCAATGACTTGGATGATGGGCTTGAGGGCATCCTGATCAAGTTTGCAGATGACACCAAATTGGGAGGGGTGGCTAATACCCCAGAGGACAGGATCACACTTCAAAATGACCTTAACAGATTGGAGAACTGGGCCAAGGCAAACAGGATGAATTTTAACAGGGAGAAATGTAAAGTACTACACTTGGGCAAAAAAAATGAAAGGCACAAATACAGGATGGGTGATACCTGGCTTGAGAGCAGTACAAGTGAAAAGGATCTAGGAGTCTTGGTAGACCACAAACTTGACATGAGTCAACAGTGTGATGCAGCAGCTAAAAAAGCCAATGCAATTCTGGGCTGCATCAATAGGAGTATAGCATCTAGATCAAGGGAAGTAATAGTACCACTGTATTCCGCTCTGGTCAGACCTCACCTGGAATACTGTGTCCAGTTCTGGGCACCACAGTTCAAGAAGGATATTGACAAGCTGGAACGTGTCCAGAGGAGGGCAACCAAAATGGTCAAAGGCTTGGAAACGATGCCTTATGAGGAACGGCTTAGGGAGCTGGGTATGTTTAGCCTGGAGAAGAGACGGTTAAGGGGTGATATGATAGCCATGTTCAAATATATAAAAGGATGTCATATAGAGGAGGGAGAAAGGTTGTTTTCTGCTGCTCCAGAGAAGCGGACACGGAGCAATGGATTCAAACTACAAGAAAGAAGATTCCACCTAAACATTAGGAAGAATTTCTTGACAGTAAGAGCTGTTCGACAGTGGAATTTGCTGCCAAGGAGTGTGGTGGAGTCCCCTTCTTTGGAGGTCTTTAAGCAGAGGCTTGACAGCCACCTGTCAGGAATGCTTTGATGGTGTTTCCTGCTTGGCAGGGGGTTGGACTGGATGGCCCTTGTGGTCTCTTCCAACTCTTATGATTCTATGATTCTATGATTCTATGATTCAGTTACCATCAGGGACACGACAGAGCTGGACCATAAAGAAGGCTGATCGCCGAAGAATTGATGCTTTTGAATTATGGTGCTGGAGGAGACTCTTGAGAGTCCCATGGACTGCAAGAAGATCAAACCTATCTATTCTGAAGGAAATCAGCCCTGAGTGCTCACTGGAAGGACAGATCCTGAAGCTGAGACTCCAATACTTTGGCCACCTCATGAGAAGAGAAGACTCCCTGGAAAAGACCCTGATGTTGGGAAAGATGGAGGGCACAAGGAGAAGGGGACGACAGAGGACGAGATGTTTGGACACTGTTCTCGAAGCTACCAACATGAGTCGGACCAAACTGCGGGAGGCAGTGGAAGACAGGAGTGCCTGGCGTGCTCTGGTCCATGGGGTCACGAAGAGTCGGACACAACTAAACGACTAAACAATAACAACAATTATGTTAGTTATACAGTGCTCTATTATGTTAGTTGGGACGTGGGTGGCACTGTGGGTTAAACCACAGAGCCTAAGGCTTGCCAATCAGAAGGTCGGCGGTTCAAATCCCTGCGACGGGGTGAGCTCCCGTTGCTTGGTCCCTGCTCCTGCCAACCTAGCAGTTCGAAAGCACATCAAAGTGCAAGTAGATAAATAGGTACCGCTCCGGCGGGAAGGTAAACGGCGTTTCCGTGCGCTGCTCTGGTTCGCCAGAAGTGGCTTTGTCATGCTGGCCACATGACCCGGAAGCTGTACGCAGGCTCCCTCGGCCAATAAAGCGAGATGAGCGTCACAACCCCAGAGTCGGTCACGACTGGACCTAATGGTCAGGGGTCCCTTTACCTTTATTATGTTAGTTTTCCAAAAGTGGCGTTTACGTTGTGTGAAAGCTCAAATATGATGCCGAAATCAACACTGAGAAAATTGAAGAAACTGCAGCGTGGAAGCAGTCCCCATCTCTCAAAGCGCTAGAACCTAATAAAGGTGATCAGGAGGAGTTTCAGGACAGGCAAAACAGGCATGCCAATTCCAGGGGGCCAAAGGCCCTCAATATTTGTTGGGAGGGGGCCAGGCCCCCTCAATGTTGAGGGGGAGGAGGAAGCCGAGTGCGGGGCCAAGCATGGCACAGTTTCAGTGGCCATACACACGTGTATCGCAGTGTGTGTGTGTGACATCACGCACATGTGCTGCGCCCCAAGCCCCCTGAGTCTTGAGGGCAACTTAGAATCATAGAATCTTAGAGTTGGAAGGTACCCAAGAGTCATCTAGTCCAACCCCCTGCAACGCACCTCTGGGCACCTCTGGGCAAAAGGAAGTCTGTTTTCCTCACAGCACACAGGTAAACTTGAGAAATCACTGCCACAAGATGCAGTGATGGCTAATCAGACAGCTGTAAAAGAGGGTTAGATGCATTTCATGGAGGATAAGCTATCAGTGGCTACTGGCTCTGGTAAGTCTATGCTATCTTCAATTCCAGAAGGTGGTATTCAACTCTGTTTGATTCGGAGGAGTAAAGATAAGAGAAATTAATGAACATGATTAAGTGGAGTCCGTTAATTTCAATGGGTCTAACGTGGAGTAAAGGGACGCAGGTGGCACTGTGGGTTAAACCACAGAGCCTAGGGCTTGCCAATCAGAAGGTCAGTGGTTCGAATCCCTGCTACAGGGTGAGCTCCCGTTGCTTGGTCCCTGCTCCTGCCCACCTAGCAGTTCGAAAGCACGTCAAAGTGCAAGTAGATAAATAGGTACCGCTCCGGCGGGAAAGTAAACGGTGTTTCCGTGCTCTGCTCTGGTTCGCCAGAAGCGGCTTAGTCATGCTGGCCACATGACCCGGAAGCTGTATGCCGACTCCCTCGGCCAATAAAGCAAGATGAGCACCGCAACCCCAGAGTCGGTCACGACTGGACGTTAGGGGTCCCTTTACCTTTCTAACTTGGAGTAAAACTTACTTGAATAACAATTGCAGGGGATCGCAAGCAGCAGTGAGCTATTACAGCCCTGCTTGTGAGCTTCCCAACAAGCAACTCGTTGGCCACTGTGGAGGGTCAGTGCTGGACTCAAAAGGCCTTCATTTGATCCCACAGGGATCCTCGTTGGTTCTTATTTAAGACAGCTGCTGTGCTGCTTTCTTGACTTCACG
This sequence comes from Darevskia mixta, assembly GCA_034641385.1. NCBI lineage: Eukaryota > Metazoa > Chordata > Lepidosauria > Squamata > Lacertidae > Darevskia > Darevskia mixta. Next base: position 16,985,349 of record JAWWNH010000004.1, read on the forward strand.
CCGGAGGCTCATATTAAGACTCTCAGAAAGGCTCCGTGAATTACCCCACAGCGTCGGACTTCGCAGTTACCGCATCTTATTATCTGCAGAGAAACCAACGCCTGTGCACTAAAATACTGTTTTAGGATCTCCTATAAACATTTCTAAGTCAGCCGAAAAGACACATTTCCCCAGCTGGAAAAAAAAGATAACTTTGTGAAAGTGTGTCTGCTGGACAATTTCGTTGAAGATTCCAACTTAGGATATTGCGGAAGAGTCTCCTGGAAGCCTCTGAGAATTGTAATATAATAAAGCCTTTTGAAGTCGCCGTGACACCTCGGCGCTGAATCCCATATGGAACATGAATTGCCAGTCTTATAAATGTACAACATAAAATCAATTACAATATGTCACAAGCGGTTAGCTTGTTTTTTTCTCCCAGCCAAACCTCTACATCTTGTGGAAATAAAGGCTTTTCCACTCCAGCTGTAGCCAAATGTGAGTCTAATGGATATTGCTTTTTAAGACACTAAAATCAGTTTTATCTCTTGTTCTCTGACAGTACAAGGTAGCCCATCATTAATCTGGCACGATTTCCCCCACCCTTTATACTTTTTTCTTTCCCCCACCGTCAGAAATACCCTACCAGCAATTTCAACCCCTGGTGATTCCAAATCAAGGAATTCATCTTACATATGAATAGGGGGAGTCGGGATTATTATTTAAAATAATGGTATTTTTCAGTATTTGCATAGTGATCCGATCTCAGTGGTATTTAAATGGTTAACCTGGTAGGCTTCTTTCTTTGCAACACATGACGGCAGTTTTCATATTATTATTTCCTAGAAGTCCAGATGCAGCAGTTTAAAGGGGCGGTAAGGAGATCTGTAGGGAGCAATTGTGCAACAGGTACCAGCAAGGCTAATCTCCATGGGAGCTTGTAGGAAGAAGTGCGCCTATGTTTTCAGAATGGACTATCAATTTTAGCCTAGGTCACTGCCACACTGGGCACAGCAAGCTTCTTTTTCAACCTTGGGTTTTTGGGCACCTTGCCAGTAATGAAGATGTATTAATGCTTAATGCAGCTTAATGTAATAGGTGTCATGTTCATAATTTACAGAGGCTCTTTCTAAAGCATTAAATTCATTTATACTCCTTAAAAGCTACTCAATCCTGAGCGCTAAGTTAGTTTGGTTGTGCGGGGGGGGGGTGGCAAGGCTGGAGGAGGAAGAGGAGGGCTTCTTTTTTAGGATCAAAATGATATATAAATTGTTAACATATCCAAACTCATCCATTAGTGCATGTGAAAGCGATAAATGTGCCAAAGCAGCAATAAGATGATCGAGGAAAGTCATTGTGGTCATTAGGGCTGAAAGGGTTTCATTTATGGCCCCGGCAAAGAGAAGGAAAGCTATAAAATAGTCTTCCACCTATGCCTCCACTTGCCCACCCCCTAAAGAAACGCTCTGCAAAACTTAAACCTAAAGTAAGGTGCATTGATTATTTTAATAGTCGTGTTTTTGAGCCGCACAGTCAAGATGGGTGCAATCGGTTGCGGAAAATGGTTGGGTCTCTTTGCTGACTGTTACCCACCCAGGTAGGTTGGAATGAGCGTTAGGCTTACGTCACATCTGTGCAGAAACAGCCTGTCTAACACATTTTGTTTTGTTTTGTTTTTCCCTTGAAAAACGATTTCATTTATAGTTTTCAATTTTACAACAAATACATAATTATTTAAATCATCTCGTTATCCACGACTTCCCTTCCCCGCCTTCTGTGGTTCATTAAAATTTGACCCTTTTATTTTCATCTTCCACTTCATTTCATTTTATTAAACTTTCCCTGCTCTGATTGTTCTAGGCCTGCTAGCATTTTGTTTACAATAGTTTTTCACGTATCTTACACAAATTTCCACCGTTCCTTCTTAAAAATCTGCTTCTCTTGGTCTCGTATTCTGCTCGTTAACTCAGCCAGCTCAGCATAGCCCCACAGTTTAATCTGCCTTTCCTCTTTTGTTGGTATTACTCCTTTCTTCCATTTCTGGGCATGTAAGGACTTGAGGACCGCAGGCTACCTTGCAAGGTACAGGGGAGGCTGCGTGGCACACACAGCTCAATCCACTCCCTATCCATCACCTCCTGCCCTCTGAAGCAGCTGCTGCACTTTTCCTAAAGTGCTGCACTTGTAGCCAAGTAAGATGGTTTTCCGCAAACACGGTCTTAGCAGTGAGTCCGTAAGTGACTGTGGAGGCCAATTCTGGATCCACACGTCCTTCCACAGTGGGGACATAGGTTTCTGGGTGGGAGTTGATCATGGTGTGGATTTGCCAAGCGTGCCTTCCTCTTAGCAGGCAAGTGTTTCTCAATTGTTGGTGTTTATACTACATTTTTAAAGATTTGCCTTGAGACAGTCTTTAAACCTCTTTTGTTGACCACCAACATTACACTTTCCATTTTTAAGTTGTATTTTTATGCATACATAACAGCAGTAAGTCCATTTATCACACAATCCATGCATCCCTTTTTCATGAAGGATACATTGTATGCGGTAGCTAGACTGGTGACTGGGAGTAACCGCTGAGACCATGTAACACCGGTCCTGAAAGACCTACACTGGCTCCCAGTACGTTTCCGAGCACAATTCAAAGTGTTGGTGCTGACCTTGAAAGCCCTAAATGGCCTCGGCCCAGTATACCTGAAGGAGCGTCTCCACCCCCATCGTTCAGCCCGGACACTGAGGTCCAGCGCCGAGGGCCTTCTGGCAGTTCCCTCACTGCGAGAAACAAAGCTACAGGGAACCAGGCAGAGGGCCTTCTCAGTAGTGGCGCCCACCCTGTGGATGTCAAAGACATAAACAACTACCTGACAGTTAGAAAACATCTGAAGGCAGCCCTGTTTAGGGAAGTTTTTAATGTGTGACATTTTAATCTTAATGTATTTAATGTATTATAATCTTTGTTGGAAGCCGCCCCGAGTGGCTGGGGAAACCCAGCCGGATGGAGGGGTACAAATAATAAATTTTATTATTATTATTATTATTATTATTATTATTATTATTATTATTATTATTATTATTATTACGTTGTATGAGCATGGTCAATGGATATTGGCATTACATATGGATGCTCAGTTTTGTGTTCTAAGTGCATGTCAGTGCACAAGCCTAAGATTCACTCCTGCAATATGAAATATATAAATCTACACCAGGGATAGGGAACTGCTGTGCCTTGGTAGCTCAGTTGATAGAGCATGAGACTCTTAATTTCAGGGTCGTGGGTTTGAGTCCCATGTTGGGCAAAACATTCCTGCATTGCAGTGGGTTGGACTGGATGACCCTTGCAATCCCTTTCACCCCTACAGTTCTATGATTCTATGATTCCATCCTTACCTGATGGCGTACAACTTCCATTATTCCTACCTCCTGGCCATGCTCATTGGGAGCTGATGGGAGTCAGAGTCCAACATGTGGGAAGCAACACATTCCCCATCCCTAATAGCAAGCAGTGCAGGCAGGCAGGGCTATGTTGTTGACCTGGCTTCCAATGCCACACATCATTACTAGTACCAATAGGAGATGGGGCAAGGCAGCAGGGTGCCCAATACCAGAGACACTGCTGCCAATCTCTGTTGCTCTGCACAGTCAGAGTCTGAGTCAACTGGGTCCACGTCTCAGGCAGAGATAGAGAAGGATTTCATTTTTCAGTGAGCAAACCCAATTTGCACCTCCTCCGAGATCAATACACAGGTCAGCTCATAATTCTCCTTCAGATTTTTGGCTACTCTGAATTTTGCAATATAATTCTAGATGCAAACAAGTACTAAACTATGCTTTTAATGCATATTTGAGTATCGATATATTTAGAAATACATACACTGGGATAATGTATTTTGAAATACGAATTTTATACAGATTTTTCTAAAACTAAAATCACAGATGAATGTGGAAATGAGAAGGAATGGACTTATGAAGGAACATGTTTAAAATTGGCATGGAACAAAACTAAATAAATCTGCCCATTGCTAGTTTCAGGTCACTCTTCTTCCCTAATTGAGTAGGTTTGCAATTCACAATTCTTGTAGAGCATTCAGGTTTTTTCTGTAATGCTTTCCAGAAGAAACAGGATCTCTCATTCAAGATTGGGGGGGGGGGATGGCATTTGCAAGATAGTAAATAGGTGATGAGAATCTTATTTATTTACTTATTTGATTAGTACACCACCCTTCATTCAAAGATCACAGGGCAGTTCATTTTCTGGGAGAAAGAGAGACAAAGCTGTCTTTCCGCAATCTTAGAACATCTCCCCAAAACCTCTGCTGCAAGGTATGCATGAGGTTTCCACATTGCCTCCCATCCTCACATTGGCTATACTTAAACCTCATTGGTTTAAAAAATGGAACAACAGCTGGTACCTTCAGACCTCATTCACCTATTAGCAGAAATCAGGTGCACACATGGAACTCTGTTTACCAGCATGCAGTGCTATTTTTCTAGAAAAAGAGGTGCTGGAACTCACCGCGAACGCCTCCCTTGTGGTGGCCAGTGTGGTGTAGTGGGTTAGAGCGGTAGACTCGTAATCTGGGGAACCGGGTTTGATTCCCTGCTCCTCCACATGCAGCTGCTGGGTTGACCTTGGGCTAGTCAAACTTCTTTGAAGTTTCTCAGCCCCACTCACCTCACAGAGTGTTTGTTGTGGGGGAGGAAGGGAAAGGAGAATGTTAGCCACTTTGAGACTCCTTCGGGTAGTGATAAGTGGGATATGAAATCCAAACTCCTCCTCTTCTTCTTCTTCTTCTTCTTCTTCTTCTTCTTCTTCTTCTTCTTCTTCGAATGGCAGTGGCACCCATCTGAGAGGTGCCAGAACTGAGTTCTGGTGAGTTCCAGTTGAAAAAAAGCCCTGCCAGCATGGATTATCTTGTTCACTCTGCATGCATGTAGAATTGTTGTTGTTGTTTAGTCGTTTAGTCGTGTCCGACTCTTTGTGACCCCATGGACCAGAGCACGCCAGGCACTCCTGTCTTCAACTGCCTCCCGCAGTTTGGTCAGACTCATGTTGGTAGCTTCGAGAACACTGTCCAACCATCTCGTCCTCTGTCGTCCCCTTCTCCTTGTGCCCTCCATCTTTCCCAACATCAGGGTCTTTCCCAGGGAGTCTTCTCTTCTCATGAGGTGGCCAAAGTATTGGAGCCTCAGCTTCAGGATCTGTCCTTCCAGTGAGCACTCAGGGCTGATTTCCTTCAGAATGGATAGGTTTGATCTTCTTGCAGTCCATGGGACTCTCAAGAGTCTCCTCCAGCACCATAATTCAAAAGCATAAATTCTTCGGCGATCAGCCTTCTTTATGGTCCAGCTCTCACTTCCATACATCACTACTGGAAAAAACCATAGCTTTAACTATACGGACCTTTGTCGGCAAGGTGATGTCTCTGCTTTTTAAGACGCTGTCTAGGTTATGCATGTAGACTTATGTGCATGCATAGAACATTCAACAGCACTGATGCAACAAAGCCCTTGTTCATAGCTTCATGCGCATCAGGGTTTGGGGTCTTGGCCAAGACCTGAAACATAACCAACAAAAACAAGGCTACATGGCACACAGGATAATATAAAAGGATTTCAAAACACTTTATTTCACCACCACCCCTACCTTTCTTATTTTGAACTTGGTCAAGCAAAGCCATCTGATCTGGGTCTTTTGCATTTACGTTGATTGTTACAAAAATCAGGTTGACCTTCATGCTAGGTTAAATGGATCAGCACGCATGGCACTGGTGCACACATCGCTCACATTCTCCAGAAACTGTAACATCCACCCAGATCCACCTCTGCAAGATCAGGGAGTAAGTGTATCTAACAACCTGTAATTAAGTCATGTCATGTAGCCCGATTCAACTTGGAGGGTTGAGGTGGGGGGGAGATGGAGAAATGCCTACAGTAATTGCATTTAGTTCATCTTGTACCGTGCTCCCAATCATAACCGCTAATTCAATTGTGCACTCGTTCTGCCAGCTCATTGCCATTAAGCACACATTTAATTACTTCAATAAAGGATTAATATGCAGCGCACAAAAGGGAGGACATTGCGCCGTGCCAAAGCACACAGCTGCCCGGCCATTTAGCTCGCAGATAAAGAAAGAATATCGCCGGGCAGCAAATCCTGTTACAAATACATCATTATTAGATGAACATTTGAGACTTTTATTTTCGTGCTCAGCACACATATATTTCCCTGGCTAGCGCCAGAAAGAGCTGTAGCGAGCGACTGACAGCTCTGCCATTGTTATCTCAATAATACCACTAACCAGGCTGGGGGGGTAGGCCTCATTACTCCCCTCCCCAATCCTTGTAAGGTTCCTCTTATCTTGCTCACAGGCAAGAGCCTGCAGCTTGCTACATTACAACATCCTGAGATAAGGAGCCTGTCCTGACATTATTCCAGCTTCTGCTGCAAACCTCTGACAAGCATAGCAAGTGTAAGTTTAAAAAAAAAAGGAGGGTGAGAGAGAGAGAGAAGACAATAAAGCCATTGTGCCCCCCATGCCACCCCCCCAGTCCCTTCTAGCCTCCAAAGACAGCCCATCAATTCTCGAGGTTGTACACAATCATTATTGCAAGGGAAACAAAGGCCCATGTCAATTGTGCCGTGTTAGAAAGCAGTCCCTCAGATTAAAACCATGTACCTAACTGCATCTGATGGCAGAAGCTATTTAGCAGTGATATTTTACGGAAGGGCAATGAAAAGCAATAACGGCTTTATTTAATGTATCTGTTCAATCCAGCTGCCTTGTGCGGGCCTTAATAGAAGCTGTCGATCAATGTCGGCGCCTTTGAAATAACTATGGCAGACTGCAATAAACACAAAGGGAAAGATAACTAAAACTACTGATCAGCCCCTCGTTACTTTCTCGCGCTCCCGAGATTTGTCACTTGTTTGTGCTGCTATAATAGCGGCGGGCGATGCTTATCGTGGCAGGAGTGTGTGAAGCCGCAGGCACGGGGAGGCACAGATTGGCACTTGGGGCACATAATCCGTGCGGAGGAGAACAAAGTGGAGCAAATCAGTCTCGGAGATCCCAGAGATGGCCTCAGACAAACCTTAGTTAATATTCATGTCTCCTCTTGCTGGCTTGTCTAGTTGGATAGCCCATCTCTCTCTTCTAGCTGACTAGTGCAGCAGGGGTAGTCAACAACATGGCGACCTCCCGATGTGGCCGGACTACAGCTCCCATCACCCCTGACCATTGGTCATGATGCCTGGGGCTGATGGGAGTTGGAGTCCAGCAACATCTCTGGAAGTTCACTATTTGCATTACAAGTAAATGGAAGGAGGCATGGTTGAAGGTTTCCTGTGATAAGGTCTAGCACAGAGGTGGGGGAACCCTTTTCAGCCACATTCCCTCATGGGTGGGGCCAGAAGCAAAAGTGTGAAGAGAAATAGGTCTGGCTCTTTTGTACAACATGCTACATTCAAGGCCCACAAAGGCCAGAGGTTTCTGCACTCATTCACACACGCACACACACACACAGAGAGAGAGAGAGAGAGAGAGAGAGCAAGTGCTTTTTTCCCCTTTAAAAATGTTTAGGGGTACTTTCATTTTGACTCAAGAAAATTGCCATTTTATAGTTCAAATCGGGGGAAATAAATACAGTAAATGGCCAAAAGTACAAAGAGTACTCATATTGTACAAAGTATTGTACATAAAGTACAAAGTACTCATATTGAAATACTGCCCCTCAATGAGGCCAAACTTTCATCAGTAAAATACCACACTGCCACATTCCACACTACTTCACACATTAAACGCTTGCTTCCGCCTGAGACTCAGGAAACACCATGACAGGAAAGGAAGCCACCATCGGTGGTAGCAACGGGACTGACGATTCACCGTGCTAGAGAAGAAAGTAAAAAAATCTATATTTTTAGTTTCTTCTCCCATTAGATTCACAAAATGTTTAGGGGTATGCGTACCGCTGCGGAGCCCCTCCCCCCAAAAAAGCACTGTTGTTGTTGTTGTTGTTGTTGTTGTTAGCCTACCTTTTTCCCTGACAGGGACTCAAAGTGCTTGTAGATAAAACAGGAACAGCTAAAAAAGTTGGGGGGGGGGTTGGAACAATCATTAGAAAACAATTAAACAGTAATATAATTAAAGCTATATATAAATATGAAAGAATCATTAAAAACATACAGATAATTACAAAAAAACCAAGCTCAGTGCTGATACTGCAGAATATAAACTGATCCATATTCTTTATTTTATCTATCTATCTATCTACCTATCTATCTCCTTTCATATAAATTTCAATGTGCTTTGCAACCATACATTACTACCATTAAAATCAGAGTGTGCTTTAAAAAAAAAGACAACATAATAATAATAATAATAATAATAATAATAATAATAATAATAATATAATTTATTATTTGTACCCCGCCCATCTGGCCGGGTCTCCCCAGCCACTCTGGGCGGCTTCCAACAAATATAAAGATACATTAAAATATCACAGATTAAAAACCTCCCTGAAGCCTTCAGGTGTTTTCTAAAGGTCATGTGGTTGTTTATTGCTTTAACCTCTGATGGGAGGGCGTTCCACAGGGCGGGTGCCACCACCGAGAAGGCCCTCTGCCTGGTTCCCTGTAAATATCCAAGGCAGAGAATTAAAAAGAAATGTTGGAACCAGAACATCTTGAAATAACAGTTGCCTGTCATATCTCAACAGAGATGTTATTCCAACGAAAACAAGGGCAGCCGCTTGAAAGCCCTGATCGGATTTGCATCTGATATTTTAGGAGCCGTGAGGAGAGACTCTTCTGTAAAACTAAGTGATCTACTGGGCGTGGAAAGGTAAGGCAGTCTCTCAGGTAACCCAGTCTCAAAGCTCTTATATGTTAGTACCAAAACCTTGAACTTAGTCTGGGAGCACATTATTAGTAGTGCATTAAAACCCACAGGTGAGATCCCATGTCTAGTTCTCTTTTCTGAATCCCAGCCAGCTGGTTTTCTGTGGAATATCTACATGTGCCCTTGTGGGGAGGATGTGCTTTTGTCCTGCTGTTCCTTCAATACTGTAAATTGCTTGCTTCATTAAATACCTTGTATGCGTTTGTAGATATGCATGCTTCTTTATCAGGGTCAGTAATCAGTATGCTAGGGTACCTGCCAAAGTCCAGCAGGGGATGCACTGCTTGTCCCCAGATCCTTCTGGCCCTGTCTATTGCACCTAGCTCAGCTGCCTTCTCCGAGTGCATGAGCAACAGTTAAGGAAAAGCAGCACTTACCATGGTTCCTCATTCTGGGAAGTTGTGCAGATTGGGCATAGAAGTGGTGCAGGAGAGGACAATGAATGGGCTGTGTCCACAGTAGAGTAGCAAGAAGGTGAGCCTCACAAGGGGCATATCGCCTTGGGGCCCTGCAAAATCTGGAGTCGACTCTGTACTTTCTTACTTGCACTGCAATATGGGTTTTGTAGTCTTAAGGCTGCCCAAACAGGTACAGTCTTACTTTGGTTTTCGAACAGTTTAGTTCTCAAATGTTTTGGCTCCAGAACGCCGCAAACCCGGAAGTGAGTGTTCCAGTTTGCGAACTATTTCTGGAAGCCGAACGTCCGGTGGGGCTTCCGTGGCTTCCGATTGGCTGCAGGAGCTTCCTGCAGCCAATCAGAAGCCACACTTTAGTTTTCGAATATTTTGGAAGTCGAACAGACTTCCGGAACTGATTCCGTTCAACTTCCAAGGTACGACTGTAGTCTTGTGCATGTTCATTCTGCTCACAAGGATGAATATAGTTTGGTGTGAAATAGCAGAAGAACACAGAGAGGTGTTAAAAAAATTGAATATGAAAATGTGTGGTGGTTGTTTGGACAAGCATGTAAGTTACCAGCATTTTTGAACCAGGTATCAGCAGTGATGGATCTGCGCTATGTTACTCAGCACTGGGGTGCTGCAAATATGAAACAACAAGTGGTTTTTTGTTATGTTTGCGTTCTGCCTTTCTTCCAGGTTGCTCAGAGCAAGTCACATGGAATCGTCCCATTTTATCCTCACGGCAACTCTGAGAGGTCACTTAGGCTGAGAGACAGCAATAATAATAATAATAATAATAATAATAATAATAATAATAATTTATTATTTGTACCCCACCCATCTGGCCGGGTCTCCCCAGCCACTCTGGGTGGCTTCCAACAAATATCAAAATACATTAAAATATCACAGATTAAAAACTTCCCTGAACAGGGCTGTCTTCAGGCATTTTCTAAATGTCAGATAGTTGTTAGTACCTTTGACTTCTGATGGGAGGGCGTTCCACAGGGCGGGCGCCACTACCGAGAAGGCCCTCTGCCTGGTTCCCTGTAGCTTTGCTTCTCGCAGTGAGGGAACCACCAGAAGGCCCTCAGCGCTGGATCTCAGTGTCCGGGCTGAATGGTGGGGGTGGAGACGCTCCTTCAGGTATACAGGACCGAGGCCGTTTAGGGCTTTAAAGGTCAGCACCAACACTTTGAATTGTGCTCGGAAACGTACTGGGAGCCAATGTAGATCTCTCAGGACCGGTGTTATGTGATCCCGGCGGCCACTCCCAGTCACCAGTCTAGCTGCCGCATTCTGGATTAATTGCAGTTTCCGGGTCACCTTCAAAGGTAGCCCCACGTAGAGCGCATTGCAGTAGTCCAAGCGGGAGATAACTAGAGCATGCACCACTCTGGCGAGACAGTCTGCAACCGATCCAAGACCACCTGCTGTGTTTTGCACTAGGTGGAGGAACTGAACCCATATCTCCCTGATCAAAGCCCCACATGCCATCCATGATAGCTATACCACAGTGACAGCAAAGCCATCTTTTGCTTGGGCAATGAAACAGTACCTCTGTCCGACATCACAGTGCATATCCCTACCTGTTTCATAATCCTCCTCGGAGACCCATCACACTTTTGATTTCTTATAGAGACATGCATTTCCATTCGTAGGAATCAGCGGTTCTTACATGTGATTAACCCAACTGTGACTAGAGGTAGATCAGGACCTTTGCCCCTGCTCTTTCGTCTCTGTTGATTTGTATCGAAGAAATCTTTTGTATTTCAGTGAAAGCACCCACCTTTCTATTCCCAAATCTCTTTTCGAGTATCATGCCTTCTCATGAAGCCTTTTAGTAGCAATCCATCACTTGCAGAAGTGTTATCACTTAACGCTCGGCCGAGGACAGAAAATTCACACTTCGGGCCGGCATGGCACCAAGTCAGCGTTTGTGCCCGCGGCATACTTGATCACCTTCGGCAAGTACTGACTTTTTAATGTTGCAATATTAATCAGTGTTATTATTTTAATTGCGCAGAGCGCCCTCTGATCAATAGAGGCAGGCTTTTATCTTTATAATTGATCCCTTATTCATAACCATGCAGATTTTCAACCTCATGCTTGTATGTTTTCCCCCAACCAAATAGAAAAGAAATATAGTTATTTCACCATACCTAAGGCTGAGACGACATTTATTATATTGCTATTACTAGAATACTGTTGTTTGTACTTATGGAAGATAGCAGAAGGGAAGGTCATGTGTCCTGTTTTGCAGAGGACAAAGGACTCTGTTATTTGAAGACCTGCCCTAGTCCAGTTTAAGAGCCTGTCTGCACTTACCTTTTATACTGGAATAGTTGCCAGCAGGTGGGGTGGGGTGAGATTTTTGGGCATAGCTGTCAACTTTTGGATTTGAAAATAAGTGATTTTTTCCAAACTAAGGGATGCCGCGAGGGCAGTGCAATGGCACCAAGTAGCCTCGCCACCCTGCGCTCCAGAGGCTGCGCGCGAACGGGTGAGCGAAAGAGCGAGTGCATAGACGGCAGGCAGGCTGTCTGTCTGGTTGGGCGTGAGGGTCTGGCTGCACAAGGCATGCAAGCTCCGCCCCCAGTCGGTCTCAGACTCCTTATTGGCAGCCGAGCAACGCAGCTGAGGAGCCTCCCTGGCAGGCAGGGAGGGAGAGGAGCTGCTTCCTTTGAAATCCGGGAAATTTAAGGGATATCAACAATCCGGGATAGCACCAGGAAACGGCATTGGAATAAGGGAGTTTCCCGCCAAAAAAAGGGAGGGTTGACAGCTATGTTTTGGGGGCATGTTGCCAAACAATTTGAGCATCATTTTTCTTGTTTATTTGTTTATGTTATTTATTTTGTTTCCTAAAACCGATGCACTGCTTGATTGTAAAAACAAAACAAGAAACCTCAGAGCAGTTTACCTAAAATAATAATAATAATACATAGGAAAAATTAACAACAGTACAGGTGCGCGCGCACACACACACCCCCAATTAAATGGGAGTTACATTCGGAGACCCCGCACACATAAACAAAAAGCATGTAAAAGTGGGGAACTCCCTCTAAGTACCCTTTAAATGCCCTCTCTGCCACTCTCTCTCCAATCCATACCAAAAATACTGTGTCGAAAAATATCCACAGCTAGAATTGAAGCTCTGGGGCTGGCAGGAGGCTGGAGGTGTGTGGTAATGTGGCTGCACTACCACGAGCATCAGCTGTTAGGCGGGGAGGCTGAGCAGTGTCAATAAAGCTCCACTGTGCCTCCAGTCCTTTGGGGGCTCCCTCTGCCCTCACTGATGTCCTCTTCAGGCTCCAAGGAGGGTCTCCTCATGAGCCACAAGGACTCTCCAGCTCTCTCCCGCCATTAAATTCTTTATCTGTTTCCTGGTGCCACACAGTGTGCCGTCCACAAGTCGGTCGCATGCAAGTGGGAGATACCTGTTATCTGAGACATTAGAAAAGTTAAAAGTAGCGATAGATTAAAAACAGATTAAATCTTGTATCAACAAAAAAATTTCAGCAGGCGCGAAAAAGAGTACAGTGGAAGTACCTGCCTGGTATTAATAGGCAAGGAGTCCCAAAGTCTTGTGAATATTATGTGGCACCTGTATGACTGCCACTTCTGCCAGCCTAAGTGGTTGAGTGCGTGTACATACAGCAAGCCCATCTTGTAGGTAAATCGTTCGGCTAGTATTCCTGAATAATGTACAGTCATTCCTCTTCTTGCGAACGCTTCAGGTTGCGTTTTTTCAGGTTAAGAACACAGCAACCCCGGAAGTGTTTACTTCTGGGTTTCACCATGCGCTCACATGCAGAAGCGTTCTGCGCAGTTCACGCATGCGCAGAAGCACTCTGGTTGAGCACTTTTTGGGGTGCGAAAGGCACCCCGGAACGGATCGTGTTCGCAACCAGAGGCACCACTGTACTCAAATACAGTAACTTGTTTTCCTTATACAGTGGTACCTCGACTTAAGCCGATAATGCGTTCCGACGCGATTTTCGTAAGTAGAAAAAATTCGTAAGTTGAATCCCCATAGGAATGCATTGGGGGGGAATTCGTAAGTCGAAAAATCCGGGTCAAAAATTCGTAAGTCGAAAAAATCCTATTAAAAGCGGCCGCGACGTCTTTTCGTAAGTAGAAAAAATTCGGATGCGGCGGCCATTTTGTTTTACCGGAAGTCACTCGTAACTCAAAAAAAACGTAAGTAGAGTTACTCATAAGTAGAGGTACCACTGTACCACAAAAAATCCAGCTTTTGTAAATGATCCAGAATGGATCTTCAATGTTTTCCATTGTGGGGCATGTGTACCAGCATCCTACCTCTTCCCTGATAGAAGGGGGTCCATGTTGCTGGGCATGGTTTGGGAACCTCGTGCACCACCACCTTCTGACCGGCACATACTGTCAGTTCACAAGCTCAGTTCAGAGGAGAGATATGGCAGATAGAGACTATGGTACTGAGTCAAATCCCTGCCCATGACAGCAATCATTAGCTGCATATAAAATTTTATGAGAAGAACAAGGTTGTTGAGGTCGGCCATAGCTCAGGAAGACACACGGTTCCCCTTCTAATTTCCTATATTCTCACAAGATTAGTATTCCGGAATACTAGGTATTAAATACATATATTTTTTAAGCTCTGGAAGGGCTTTCCCCATTCTCATGCTCAGAACTCTGACATTTACTGGCTGGGGGAATGTGAAGGTCTTTTAGTGCTATGACCTCAGCCATGGAACTTTTCTCAGTTTGGGCACAACCCACCATTAGCATGGAGACGAAAAACCCCACAATCACGCTCTAAGATTTAGCAACATGTGAGCAAAGGTGCAGACGGCTACAAATCTGTTCTTAAAAACACTGGCTCAAACAAAAACTAGGGCACTATAAATGGTAAGCATGGGAAAGCCCTAATTTGTTTTTGTTTTTTTAGCAGCAGGGCCTTGAAATAACTTGAAATAGAGTTAGCAGCACACTATCCAAGCACCTTCAAGGACAGTGCCTGGTTTAGCTCCAGAAAAAGATATCCTCTCCTCGCTAGGAGGTGTGTGTAAAAGAGGCCCGTAGGTGGCAGGTCCACACTGGCCTCCACTCCAAGGGAGTGCCATAAAATGAGGCCCACAATACTGAGTGCATGGCTTGGGGGTGGAAAGAAGCTGTTGCATTCAAGCTGTGGGAGACCACTAACAGTGACTGCTCTAAAGACCCTGTGGTTAGGCAGGGGTATAAGGAATTAGGTGGTCCAGGAGGTATCCTGAACCCAAGGAGTAAATGAATGGAAGAAGAAGAAGAAGAAGAAGAAGAAGAAGAAGAAGAAGAAGAAGAAGGAGAAGAGTTTGGATTTGATATCCCGCTTTATCTCTACCCGAAGGAGTCTCAAAGCGGCTCACATTCTCCTTTCCCTTCCTCCCCCACAACAAACACTCTGTGAGGTGAGTGGGGCTGAGAGACCTCAGAAAAGTGGGACTAGCCCAAGGTCACCCAGCAGCTGCATGTGGAGGAGTGGAGACGCGAACCCGGTTCACCAGATTACGAGTCTACCGCTCTTAACCACCTCGTCATGAGGGCACAAAGCTTACGTTAGCCAGTCGCACCTGGAATACTGTGTCTAATTCTGGGCAACACAATTTAAGAAGGATGATAACAAACTGGAACATATGCAGAGGAGGACAACCAAGATGATCAAGGGTCTGGAAATAATGAAGAATGGTTGAAAGAGCTGGGTATGTTTAGCCTGGGAAAGAGTAGACAGAGAGGAGATATGATAGCCATCTTCAAATATCTCAAGGGCTGTCACCTGGAAGAAGGATCAAGCTTGTTTCCTGCTGCTCTGTAGGGTATGACTCAAACTAATGCCTTCAAGAAAGGAGATTCCAACTAAACAACAGGAAGAACTTTCTGACAGTGAGAGCTGTTTGACAGTGGAATGGACTTGTGGACTCTCCATCCTTGGAGTTTTTTTTTAGCAGAGGTTGGATGGCCACTTGCCATGAATGCTGTAGCTGAGATTCTTGCATTGCAGAGGTTCCTTCCAACTCCATATTTCTAAGATTCTATGACCACTCCAGAAGAGCTTTGCTAAAGCTGGTGCCCTCAAGATGTTTCCAACTAAAACTCCATCATAAAAGGACTGTAGCTCAGTGGCAGAGCATCGGCTTTGAATACGGAAGGTCCCAGATTTAGTTCCTGGCCCTGGCCTTTCCAG
Source organism: Darevskia mixta (assembly GCA_034641385.1). Classification (NCBI taxonomy): domain Eukaryota; kingdom Metazoa; phylum Chordata; class Lepidosauria; order Squamata; family Lacertidae; genus Darevskia; species Darevskia mixta. The sequence goes on from JAWWNH010000004.1 coordinate 17,000,828, forward strand.
GTAGGGCTTGGAATGTCCTCTGTCTGATACCCTTGAGAGCTACTGTATTGCCAGCCAGTGTAGACAAGACTGAGCTACATGGACCAATGGAGCAGGCAGCTTCCTGTGTTCCTATCCTCCCTGACCATTGGCCGTGCTGGCTGGGGCTGATGGGATACATCTGGAGGGCACCAGATTGGGGGACGCTGCTCAAGACAAACATCTTCAGCAGGCAAACTCCTCCACCAATTTAATGTTGTTTGAGGCACGGCAGGGAAACCTCTCTGAAGCAAATCATTGGTCTGCCCTCCTGGGGTCCTATATTTTTTCCCCTGCTGGGGTATTTCAGTTATCTCCATGGCGCTGAAACACTAAGGAGGTTATATGCCAGGAGGACAATGTAGCAGGCAAGCAATGGCTCGGGTTAAGTGGTGCGTTAGGTCATCAGCATTTGTGGTCATTTTGGATGATCTTCTAGGCCGCTGTATACTCTTGGGGTTGGGGGAGAGTTTGCATTTTAATGGAATCAAAGGGGCAGGGAAGGAGCAATTTAACACAGCAGCAAACACTTCCCTCTAGGCGGGACTGCTCTCTGCTTCCTTGCTGAAGGACAATGTGTGCCTGCTAAGTAGCTAATGAAAGGCAAAGCCCCAGGAAGAGTGGATGGCAGCAGCAGGTGGATCCTGAAGAAAAACAAAGAAGCCTGACCAAGAAGGAGACATCAAGCAGTACCATAAAGGTGAGATTGTGAGATTTAAGAAGCCCCATAGAAGAACAGTGAAAAGCTATTATGGTGAGCTATTATGGTTGCTGATGCCATTAATAAAATAATAATAATAATAATAATAATAATAATAATAATAATAATAATAAGTGAGAGGTCACTTAGGCTGAGAGACAGCAATAATAATAATAATAATAATAATTTATTATTTGTACCCCACCCATCTGGCCGGGTCTCCCCAGCCACTCTGGGCGGCTTCCAACAAATATCAAAATACATTAAAATATCACAGATTAAAAACTTCCCTAAACAGGGCTGCCTTCAGGTATTTTCTAAATGTCAGGTAGATGTTTATCACTTTGACCTCTGATGGGAGGGCGTTCCACAGGGCGGGCGCCACTACCGAGAAGGCCCTCTGCCTGGTTCCCTGTAGCTTTGCTTCTCGCAGTGAGGGAACCACCAGAAGGCCCTCGGCGCTGGATCTCAGTGTCTGGGCTGAACGGTGGGGGTGGAGACGCTCCTTCAGGTATACAGGACCGAGGCCGTTTAGGGCTTTAAAGGTCAGCACCAACACTTTGAATTGTGCTCGGAAATGTACTGGGAGCCAATGCAGATCTCTCATTCAATGTAGATATCATATAAATGTAGATAATAATAATAATGATGATGATGATAATTATTATTATTATCATCATCATCATCTCAGAAATTCATTGTTAAGCAACTCTCTTCTTTATGAGCAAAAGCTCTCATTACTTCCCTTAACTGGGGAAACATTGTAGCCAATGACATTTTTATCCCAGCTATTTCTAGTAACAGATTCTCAGAAACATTGATAAGGCAGGTTTTATTTGTTTTCCAGGCCATAAATATCTGCTTGTCTTCCATCCATCCTCTTTGCTTCCCTGATTCCAGGGCTGGTACCTGCAGCCAGCCTCTTTGGGGGCACTTTGCCCAGGGTCCATTCAACCCGGGAGAGGGTCCTCCCTGGTTCCTTGTCACGTAAGAACACTTCACCGTTTTTCGTGCTTTCTAACAATTGAGCTGATTCACGCTTGGCCACACACCACTTAGGGTGAAAGCCTAGCCCTAACCACTCCCTAGCAGGGTTTAGCAGAGTGGTGGGTCCACTGCCACATCTGCAAGCCTGCCAAGCATACCAGCTGGAAAACGGGGGGGGGGCAGTCAAATTGCTGCATGTCAGCAGTGAGGCTGGCTCAGGATCTAACAGATTCATGCCTAGATCAACCCCTCCGTTCCCAGAATTTCAGGGCTTTGTGCTGTTAAACCTTTAAAATATCCCCTTCTAATTCCCCCCCCCCAAGTTCCCCACTTCCCTTAGCACAGAAAGAAACCGCATGTTTGGTAAGTTAAACATAGTTTACTTACAAACTCTTCAAAGGATTCATGTGCTTTTCCGTACAGCAGTAAGAAAACACAGGCAGTAAGATTTAGATCCCAAAGTGGTGAGAGCTTTGAAATTATTTGTATAGAAACACAAAGATGGCTTGCTTAAGCCATACGGTGTAAAAAGATGCTGCAAGTAATTTGATTAATTAATAAATCAGCAGCAGCATCTTATTCTTATTACCCACCACACATCATAAGGTCCTAGAGTGGATCACAGCAATTTAGAATACAACTTTAAACACTGTTTAAATGAATTACGGTGGAGAGGGGGCGCAGGGTAAATAGGTGTGCGGTGCCAATAAAATCAGGTGACCTAGTTCCCAAGCAATGCAGACATATATTGCACCAATTATTTTTAAAAGCATTTTCATGCACAACGTTCCAGAAATTGTCTCAACAACAATTCTTCATTGCAAGCCTACACCCAATTCAGCTCTGACAAATCTTCTTTTCTTTTTTTAAAGATCATTTACACATTATGTGAAATATGAACAAACAATAGATTTATATAGTCACACTGATATTCTGCCACGGTTTTCTCCATCTCCCCTTTAATAGTTCTTAATGCTGTTTGCCTTGCTACTGCGCTGAACTCAGCTGACATCTTCAGTGAACTGTCCGCATTGACTGCAAAATTCTTTCCCTTAGTGGCAAAAACCAATTTAGAACTGTAAACACAGACTTCACTCGGTTTACCTTTCTTTAATAGTTGCTTTCTCCTGTTAATACAGGGGGTGCTAAAATAGGAAATCAGCATGATGCTGAAATCTCCCACCCTCAGTATATTTACTTTAAACTAAATCTCGTGGAATACGGTTTGGTTTGATGTTCGTGAGGTAAATAAATGTCTCATTTTATTACTATAATGATGCCAATCCAGACTAAAGCTCCATCTGTACTCTACATTTAAGGCAGTGTCATAGGATCATAGAATTGTAGTTGGAAGGGACCCCAAGGGCCATCTAGTCCAACCCCCTGCAATGCAGGAATCTCAGCTAAAGCATCCATGACAGATGGGTAAAGGGTGGGTTGGTGAGTAAAAGAAATAAATACAGTGGTACCTTGGCTTTCAAACTTAATCCATTCTGGAAGTCTGTTCCAAAACCAAAGCGTTCCAAAACCAAGGCGCGCTTTCCCATAGAAAGTAATGCAAAACAGATTAATCCGTTCCAGGCTTTAAAAATCAACCCCTAAAACAGCAATTTAACATGGATTTTACTATCTAACGAGACCAATTGATCCATAAAATGAAAGCAATAATCAATGTACTGTACTATACAGTGGTACCTCAGGTTAAGAACTTAATTAGTTCTGGAGGTCCGTTCTTAACCTGAAACTGTTCTTAACCTGAGGTACCACTTTAGCTAATGGGGCCTCCCGCTGCCGCCACACGATTTCTGTTCTCATCCTGAAGCAAAGTTCTTAACCCGAAGTACTATTTCTGGGTTAGTGGAGTCTGTAACCTGAAGCGTCTGTAACCTGAAGCATCTGTAACCCGAGGTACCACTGTAAAATAAATAAGACAGTATTGTAAATGATAAAAATTAAAGTTATTATTTTTTCTTACCTGCACTGATGATAGTCACTGTTTGGATGGGGGGCTTTTATCCCTTTCCACAGTCACACAATCAATCAATCAGTAGCTGAACTGGGTTCCACACAGTCAAAAAACAAATTAATTGAAAAAGCCTCAAAAACAAAAATGCAAAATAAATAGCAGAAACAAAAGGGCCAAACTTAATCCGTTCCGGAAGTCTGTTTGATTTCCAAAATGTTTGAAAACCAAGGCGCAGCTTCTGATTGGTACAGGTGCCCCTTAAACAATAACCGACAACTGCATTGGATGTTCAGCTTCTGAAAATCATTTGGAAACCAGAACACTTACTTCTGGGTTTTCGGCATTTGAGAACCAAGGCACCACTGTAAAACAAATACCTGCCCATTAGCTATTGCACAATCAGCTATTCTTGGGTGTGAAAAAATATGCCCACTGGATATGAATGCTATTCAAATTCAGAATGCTGTTTTCCTATGTTTCACAAGGTATCAGGAGTTTGGGAATCTACGGCCTTCATTAGGCCTGGTTTTCTACTGAAAAAGGTAAAGGTAAAGGACCCCTGGCAGTTAAGTCCAGTCGCAGATGATTCTGGGGTTGCGGCGCTCATCTCGCTTTACAGCCGAGGCAGCCGGCGTTTGTCCGCAGTTTTTCTGGCGCAACGGAACACCAAAACCAGAGCATCGCATGGAAATGCCGTTTACCTTCCCGCCGGAGCGGTACCTATTTATCTACTTGCACTTTGATGTGCTTTCGAACTGCTAGGTTGGCAGGAGCTGGGACCAAGCAACGGGAGCTCACCCCGTCGCGGGGATTCAAACCGCCGACCTTCTGATTGGCAAGCCCAAGAGGCTCAGTGGTTTAGACCCTAGTTTTCTACTTACAGCCTTTATATGTCTGAGATCATCCTTCTATGGATCTCTTCACCTAGAGTTAATGGTGAAAGTACTAACAAGAGATGACAAATCAAGTATATTAGACAAGAGATGGTTATATAAATTTACCATGTCTTCGGGCAATGTAAGGAGAGAGTAGTCCCCAGGGAGGAACTAGGGATGTTATCAAAGAGCTAAGCTAGCGTTATTGTCTTTAATGGAAAGAAGTGGCATTGATCTCCTGGATCTCCTGCAGCTAATGGCCAAAGTAAATTCTTTTAAAGCCAATGACGCTGCGTGACACGGTCAAAAATGCAGAAACCAATTTAGCAGTAGAAAGAGTGCTGGTCACCATGCTCTGTTATGGCTTGCACCATTCAGTTCTGCTTTGTGGGAACCTGCCCAGGCATTGACATCTGCCTCAAAGGTCCAGCTCATGCTTTAGCAGAGAGGCCTGGAGGGACACATTTGGCCTGCAGGCCTGAGGTTCCTCACCCCTATCTTAACCACAAACCCACACCCGGTTCTGCCATGAGGCACAGTGAATCAGCTGCCTCAGGCAACAAACAATGCGGGCCAAAGCTGAGTGTGCCACATGGTCCACTCTGTAGCCATGGGTAGGTAAACTAAGGCCCGGGGGCCGGATCCAGCCCAATCGCCTTCTAAATCCGGCCCGCAGACAGTCTGTGAATCAGCGTGTTTTTACATGAGTAGAGTGTGTCCTTTTATTTAAAATGCATCTCTGGGTTATTTTGTGGGGCATAGGAATTTTTTCATTTTTTTTTCTCTTCAAAATATAGTCCGGCCCCCCACAAGGTCTGAGGGACAGTGGACCGGCCCCCTGCTGAAAAAGTTTGCTGACCCCAGCTGTAGCCCCAAGCTAGCCTGCTGCCCTCATGTACAGTGGAGGACGTTCTCCCACAAAATTAAGATTCAGGACAGATTTTTCTGCATGGGATTGTGGGTGGGTGAGGCGCCATCTTGTCCTTCGCCTCGGGCAGCAGAATGTCTTGGGCCGGCCCTACAGAGAGACTCCCCAGCTGCAAACTATTCCTTTCCAGCATTTATAATATCTGCTGAATCCCCACTTACCCAATCACCTTGGAAAGCCATTTAACGGGGCGCAAAGGAAGCTGGAGCCGGCAGCGCCGCATTATAATCTCTAATACCTTGTCGCGGTGATTCCAGCCTCCCAGGAATGAAGCTGGTGTCAAAGATTTAATGCGTTTTCACATTAGTGATGTCAGCACAAAATGGGCCATCTTCCCTGAATAATTTATCTTCCCTGTGCATAATATTCTAACTTTCTCCCTCCTCCCCACCCCGCCCCTCTCTTCTTTTGGCTTTTCCACTATGCAGTAACTGGGAGGTAACTGTCTGTTAGTCCTCAAAGGGGGGGGCAGAGAGAGAACCCTGCAGAGCATCCTTCCCATAAATCAATTAAAAAACACTTACCTTACACTCAACATGATTTATTTTTTGTTAATACAATTGTCTCACTATACTCTTCTATTATTATACCCTTAATTCCATTAGCCGCTTGCTTTAATGCTGTCTTGAAAGTTGACCCCCGAGTATGAGAAAGGAAGTTGGCTTAAGAGCAAGGGGGAAATGCCAATACTGTTCTGGAAGCACTTATCTTTAAAGACTTATAGGTCGGTTTTTTAAATAATCATCATCATCATTTATACATAATAATAATAATAATAATAATAATAATAATAATAATAGACAGACTGCATTCCAGAAAACTTTGCACTTGGGGGCATGTTTAGATTCCATGCATTTCCCATTAAATATCTTGTTGGCTCCCAGCTCCATGCATTGCCAGATATAATGATCTGTCATTCGACAGGTGAGTGAATCTAACGTTTCCCCGCCAGAACTTGGCAAAGTCAAGGGAGCCTCCTGCCTCCATCTTAACAAATGGAATGTTGATCCGCACCGAGGTGAGCCTAATGCAGGCTCTCATAAGTGCTTTTAATGGATGATGGGAGCCTGATGGCGGCACTCCACCCTGAGCCAAAACCCTCATTAACGTCATTGGGAGATTTGGCTGAGTAAGGCGGTTGGAGCCCAATTCGCAGGTAGCATTAGTGGCGCTTTGCCATATCGAATAACCTTAGAACAAGCAGCAATGAGATTATTATTTTGTTGGTGCCCCACAAGTGAAAGAGTGGCTGTCATGGGCTGGTTGCGCACAGAGGAATGGTGGGAGGAAGCGGATGGAGAACCACCAAGGGAAGAAGGCTCAGAGCCAGGGCATTGGTGGTGGGACGACAATGACTGGAAAGAGGAGGTAGCTGAAAAGGTAACAGAGCTTAGTGGGGAGGGTGTTAGGACACCAACAAGTTGGCGTGTGAAGAGCAGCCAAGGTCAAACAGTCCGGGTCAGAACCCAGCCGAAGTCAGGCAGTTGCACAGGGGTCAGGAGTAGCTGAAGTCAGTTCAAGCCAGAAGTCAGGAAGCCGAGGTCAGGATTAAGCCAGGAATCAGGAAGCCGAAGTCACGAACACAGGAACCAGGAACAGGACAAGCAAGAACAACCACGTGCTCCAGCACAGCAGTTGCAGGTGCTGGTGAATGGAGCAGCCGGCCTTCCTTAAGTAGCCACGCCTCTTATGAGCTGCAGCTGCCTCTAATTGTTCCCTATGTCTCTCAGCTCTACGTTCTACAGCTGAGAAGGGAGGAGGGGAGGGGGCCAGCCGGTTCCTCTCCTCACAAGGGCCTGATTCTGGCTCGACTTCTTCCTCCTCCTGTCCAGGTCTTTCCACTTCCCTACGGTATCTGATTCTGAGGAGTGCCGCCACCAGTCTTCTCCAGGTATGAATTCCTCCATTTCCCCAGATTCTTCCATGGGTGCAGCCTTGCCAGGGGGGGCTTGCCACCACTCCTCCTCGTCCGGCTCAACCCTGACAGAAATGTGAAGAACTCTACTTAAGGTTGGGAAAATGAGAACCTGAGAGGAACCAACTTTGACAGATTCACTCATCCCTCGATGCGCCGCAACATTTTGTTGTCATATGTCTTTCTCCTGAAAGAAATGTGGTTGCTCCTCCCCAGGTAAAACATCTGAAGAATTTCAGGGATAGGGGGAAAATAAAGTTTTGATAGGACTAGTCAGATGTCTTGTGGGAAAGATGGGTTTACACATCCCTAAGTTTCCACTAAAGTGGCCAAAATTGTGCTTCTTCCTCCAGTAAAACATCTGAGAATTTTTTAAGGGAGGCAGAGAGAGAGAGAGAGAGAGAGAGAGAGAGAGAGAGAGAGAGAGATTTAATAAAAGTTGCAAGATGGCAGGCACATCCCTAATTAATAACACATGTATTATAGAAAGCACCCTCTATATAACGCAGTTAGGAGAGGAGGCATTTTATTTCCCAGCATGCCTCTAGACATTTTCCAGGTGGTCCTACCTTATAGCATGACTTAGGGTTTAGGGTGTCATGGAGCTTACAACAATACTTTGTGCTGTGTCGTATTTACACAGATTGTAACCAGCTCCTTGCGGCCGACAGAGCCAGGCGTGTCCACATGGTTCACTTGCCATTACAAAGCCGCTTGAAATCTGAACAGAGAGCATTAGCAATGTCTGCATCCAAGTATCCCTGGCAGGCCTCGAGAAACATTTTGCTCGGCTTAGCTGGCACTCGGCTCAGCGGCAAGACTGTCCACTAAAAGAAACGGCATTCCAATTTGCTATTGATTTACTTTCAAATGGTATATATAAATGGCCCTTTGCAAAGATAATTACCAACATTTCTGTCCAAATAAAACCCAGGCACTTCATAAATATCAAATTGTCCTAGATCTACATATGTACCGCTTGCCCTGGCTTTTATAAATATTATACCTTGAAGACTGAATCTTCTGTTAGGGAATGCCTTTCGTGGTCCTACCCAGATGTCTGATTTTAAACATCAATCTTTCCTGCTAAGAGTAATTCAAACAAACTTCCCTCTTACTCTCGGCCCCACGCATAAACAAAGCCGTGCCACACGCAGTCTCCAAGGAACCAGGGGAAATGTGGAAACCAAAGATGGAAAAAGCCTTTCGTTTGGTACGCAATCAAATGTCAGTCCCTAAACTGGAGAAGAAAAGGTGACGCGTTGCCATCTGTGGTGCATCTCTCCCCAAACCACTTGCATATTCTTAGTTATGTCTATCAGCAGTACAGTGGTACCTTGGTTCTCAAACTTAATCCGTTCCAGAAGTCCGTTCCAAAACCAAAGCGTTCCAAAACCAAGGCGTGCTTTCCCATGGAAAGTAATGCAAAACGGATTAATCCGTTCCGGACTTTTAAAAACAACCCCTAAAACAGCAATTGAACATGAATTTTACTATCTAACGAGACCATTGATCCATAAAAGGAAAGCAATAAACAATGTACTGCAGTCGCACAATCCATCAATCAGTAGCTGAACTGCGTTGCACACAGTCACGAAAAAAGAGCCGCAAAAACGCAAAATAAATAGCAAGAACAGACAGACCTCAGCGTAACACTCAAATTGGAAGCGTAACACTCAAAACAGAAGCGTGGCACTCAAAACGGAGCACGTTTGGCTTCTGAAAAAAAGTTCGCAAACCAGAACACTTACTTCCGGGTTCGCAGTGTTTGGGTTCCAATTTGTTTGAGTACCAAGGCATTTGAGAAACCAAGGTACCCACTGTACAGAATTTCAGTTTTTAATGGGGAAACAGGACATATGAAATCTCTTTGGCTAAGGATGCAGGATGCTGAACTTCTTGTCCAAGCAGAGCAAGTACTCTGCCACTGACCTGCAGCCTCTTTCCCCAAAAGTTGGCCTTGCTGATAATGGGTGCAGAACAGCCTTTCACAAAGTCAGGCTTTTGGTCCATCAAGCCCAAGGTTTTCTCGGCCCCTTCCAAAGAGGTGCTGTTCAGCCATTGCTGCCACTTCTTCCTTGCCCTCTTCCTTGCTGTTACTACAGCATCCTATCTGAACCAACATCTGTTCCACCTTCGAGCTTGGCACTTGGCTTAATTCTATAGATTTGCTGCTGGAATTGCATATTGCTTTAAATTACGTTGTGATCTGCCTCGAGGCAGGTGTGAAGGGCCAAAAGGCAGGACGCAAATATTGTGAATAAATAAACGAGACAGTGAACGGAAGTCTTTGCCTTCCATATTTTGTCAAAGATTCCGTACATCCCTACTTCGAACAATGATTGTTGGTAGCAAGAATGATAAAGTTACCAGTAGTGGCATTTGTAGGCAGGAAAAACACAGTGGCAGAACCAAAATGGGACTCAAATATTTCCTATTGTTTATGTCTCTCCTCTCCACCACCACACACCGCAATCCCTCCCAACAGAAACAAAGCAGTTTCGATTGTCTTTTATCTCCCTATTTCATTTCATTTTCAAAGGAACCTTCCGCTAAGTAACCTAACATCTCTTCCATGCTAATAAATGCAGAGACCAAAAATGATTTTTACTTTATTTCTTTTACCTCAGACTCCATGGAGGGGGGGCACTTTATGACTCTGACCTATTTTCACAGTAGGAGAAAAACGTCTTAGACGGACAGATGTGTTTTTTCGAAGGGGGAAAAATAGAGGAGGAAGACGGAAGAAAACGTAAGAGAGAGAAATAGAGAGAGAGTGTGTGTGTGTGTAGCATTTTCTTCCACACCCTAGGACTCTTCCGGTGCAACCTCAGCTAAATGAAAAGGCATTTCTTCTGCTGCTGATCAGTCATAACATTGAAGCCAAGGGAGCTAGCCATGAAACTGTATGCATCATTTAGGGCTTTGATGCTGAAACTGACTTAATAGTAAAAAATGTCTTGGCAAGGCTGTAGCCCCTGCTGTCAGAATGGAATACTGATTAAAAGGTCTCTTTCAAGGAACTCTCCTTGTTCACTTTTACAAAGCTGGGCAAAGATCATCCTGAGTTTTAAAAAGAAAGGGGAGAAGTAGGACTAAATATTCCTATTATGTGGTTAAAGCATCCCACCTCCAGAATCCCAGCAAAGTGTTACCATTTCTTCCCAGTCACTGAGACTTACAATGGTGCATCTATGTATGCAGTGCATAGAGCCTTCCCTTCATGCTGACAGCACTTATTCCTTTTCGATATGGCCAAAAATTCAGCTCGTGGACGACTATGGGGTTGTGGCACTCATCTCGCTTTACTGGCCGAGGAGCTGGCGTACAGCTTCCGGGTCATGTGGCCAGCAAGACTAAGCTGCTTCTGGCGAACCAGAGCAGCACACCGGAAACGCCGTTTACCTTCCCGCCGGAGCGGTACCTATTTATCTACTTGCACTTTGACGTGCTTTCGAACTGCTAGGTTGGCAGGAGCAGGGACCGAGCAACGGGAGCTCAACCCCATCATGGGGATTCGAACCGCCGACCTTCAGCCAATAAAAGCAAGATGAGCACCGCAACCCCAGAGTCGTCCACGACTGGACCTAATGGTCAGGGGTCCTTTACCTTTATCTTTAAGATTCCCCGATCTATTGCATAACAAGAATCTCCTGTGACAAAATTTTGGCAGTGCTGGTGCTCCAGCCAATGTATCTAGTGTTGAGTTGTCAGTCTAGAGATGGAGAAATCTGATCAGTTTTGATTCAAATGCAAACTCACATTCCCCAAAACAATGCATAAATATAAACATAGCCATTGTTCAAAATTCGCACTTCTTTGAATTTTGCAACGCAGTTCTCCAGCCAGGTAATGTGTACAGAAACGCACACACTGGTGCATGTATTAGTGAAAATAACATACACAGATGCATTATATATGGGGATTATTATTTTTTTGCAAAAATGTGTGTACCAGGCAAAATTGCATACAAAAATGAGAATGTTAGGAGAAATTCACACTAAAATGATGGTGAATTTTCACGAGCCCTTTTCTTAAAGCAAAATGATGTGGTAATGTGAAGAACTGAAGACTGGAAAAATGAGAAATGGAGAGCAGCACAAATTGACATATTCACCCATCCCTAGTTGTCACTAGCACAGTGTAAGATTAATTGGCTCAAATCCTCAGCAATAGCCAAACAAATTAAAGCAGTTGAAATCCAAGTAGGTCATCTTAACTGATGAACACAGTTCAGATTGCCAACTAGGAAAAGTCTACTAAACATCTAACAGCTCAAACCTATGTATGTCTATTCAGAAGTAATGTATTAGTGAAAATACATACTCAGAAGTGTGTATCTGAAGAAGTGTGCATGCACACGAAAGCTCATACCAAGAACAAACTTAGTTGGTCTCTAAGGTGCTACTGGAAGGAATTTTTTTATTTTGTTTTGTACTCAGAAGTAAGTCTGGTTCAGTTCAGTAGACTTATTCTCAGGAAATTGTGCATAGGGCTGCAGTTCAATCGAACTACCCAGTAGTTATTAAAAAAAACAGAAGCTTTTCTTTTGGGAATTATAGGGACAGAACTACCTAAAATGTATAGAAACTTATTCGTGTATGCTACAACAGCAGCAAGAATATTACTTGCCAAAAAAAATGGAAATATGGATACAAAAACCTATGGAATATGCAGAAATGGCGAAACTTACTGGAAGAATAAGAAATCAAGATAACTTTTTTTTTTTTTTTACAAAAGAATGGAAATGGTTTATTGAATATTTACAGATAAATTATAAACGGATAAAAACATTGGCAAGATTATTGTAATAACCTGCAGTTTCATAAGAGTATATATTTAAACGATGAATAAAGACGAATAAATGAGTAAATTAAGTTAATTTGGATATGCAGAGGATATGAAGAACAAATTTAAGGAACCGCAGAAAGAGGGGGGGGGGAGTCAGATTCTGAAATGATTGCAAAATTAGTGAAATGTATAAACTGATTGCAAAATTAGTGAAATGTATAAAATGATTGCAAAATTAGTGAAATGTATAAACTTGAAAAGTATAAATAAATAAATAAATAAATAAATAAATAAATAAATAAATAAGACCAAAAGTCAGATCCCAGGTGTTATTTTATTTTATTTTCATACTTATCACATCCTTCCTTGGGAACGACCTTCAAGTGGCTTGCATAGGCATCTCAGGGGTCTCCCATTGAACACTCCCACATCCCTCAACTCAGGGGTGGGGAAACTGTGGCCCTCGAGGTGCTGTTGGACTCCAGTTCCCATCAGCCCCATCCAGCATGGTCAATGATCAGGGATGATGGGACATATAGTCCAGCAGCATTGCAATTGTCCAACCCCTCCTGCCTTTACTCAAGCAGCAGGTAGGTAGCCGTGTTGGTCTGCCGTAGTCAAAACAAAATAAAAAAATAAAAAAATCCCTTCCAGTAGCACCTTAGCTGGTCTCTAAGGTGCTACTGGAAGGAATTTATTTATTTTTTATTTTGTTTTTCCCTCAAGCAGTCTGTGGTTCTCGGGTTCTTTAAGGGCAAAAGTGGGTGGGCCAATGAAGGTAAGTATTGTCTTCGTATGGTGCAACAGTTTCTATACATGCCTCCACCCAGGCAAGCAAAGAGGCATTTCCAGGGTGATGTGATTGATAGATATAGATATACAGTAGGAACAGTTGCAGCCAAAATTATTATGTGGCCGCCGGGACCACATAACACTGGTCCTGAGAGAGCTACATTGGCTCCTAGTACGTTTCCGAGCACAATTCAAAGTGTTGGTGCTGACCTTTAAAGCCCTAAACGGCCTCGGTCCTGTATACCTGAAGGAGCCTCTCCACCCCCACCGTTCAGCCCGGACACTGAGATCCAGCACTGAGGGCCTTCTGGCAGTTCCCTCACTGCGAGAAGCAAAGCTACAGGGAACCAGGCAGAAGGCCTTCTCGGTAGTGGCGCCCGCCCTGTGGAACGCCCACCCATCAGAGGTCAAAGCGATAAACAACTACATGACCTTTAGAAAACACTTGAAGGCAGCCCTGTTTAGGGAAGTTTTTAATCTGTGATATTTTAATGTTTTGTTTTTTTTTAATGTATTTTGATATTTGTTGGAAGCCGCCCAGAGTGGCTGGGGAGACCCGGCCAGATGGGCGGGGTACAAATAATAAATTATTATTATTATTATTATTATTATTATTATTAAACCCCATTTCAAATCAGATTTATTATCAAATTCCCCAAGGGATTCCACTGCCTCAGTCTGCCTCGTGAACGGGCTGTGCTATTGTGGCTTGGGCCTTGGCCCAGTGGTGGGCCTTGGGGTCTCAAATTTCAGCGGTGCCCTGTGCGATACCAGCACCCCCCACCTCTCGCCTTCCATCGTACCTGCAGCACCCTCTGCAGCACCCCTGAGGCGCCACGCCCAGTGCAAATGAACCAGTTGTGCTCCCCTAAATCCACCTCTGCATGGGCCTAACGACACCGCTGGCCTAGACAAGCGAACTAATACCAATGTACTGGGAGAAGCAAAGATCACCAGTGTCGAAGCAACATCAACTTCTACAACATCAACTTCATTGGACTGGTCATGTTGTGCGGGTGCCTGATTATTGTCTTCCAAAGCAACTACTCTATTCCGAACTTAAAAAATGGAAAGCGTAATGCTGGTGGTCAACAAAAGAGGTTTTAAAGACTAAAAAAATGTAGTATAAACACCAACAATTGGGAAACACTGGCCTGCGAGTGCTCTAATTGGAGAACAGCCTTTACCAAAGGTGTCGTGGGCTTTGAAGACACTCGAACTCAGGACACAAGAGGGAAAACGTGCTGAGAGGAAGGCAAGCTTGGCATATCCACACCGTGATCAACTCCCCGCCTGGAAACCAATGTCCCCACTGTGGAAGGACGTGTGGATCCAGAATTGGCCCTCCACAGTCACTTACGGGCTCACTATTAAAAACCGTGTTTATGGAAGACAATCTTACTTGGCTATGAGTGATCGAAGAAGAAGAAGAAAAAGACAAATAAAATGGGGAAGAAGGCCAGAGGGAAGAACGTAATACGGAAACTGGGAAAGCACAACAGAGAACCCCAGAGGTGAAAAATCACATGTTGATTTGAAATAAAACAGCCTGCCTTTTACCTCTCCACCCTCCCACACACACACCAACTTGCTTTTATCCTAAGGTTTTTTTCCTTAATGCATAATTATCTTCAATGGCAGTGAAGTTTAGATTAGATTGAGCTAAAACCTGATGACAAGGTCCGCTCATAGGAAAACACCCAAACTCTTTGCAGATACTGACTTGCTTTCTGTTCCCCAAGTCGCTCTGAGCAGTGGGAGCCGCAAGGCAGATCGCATTCGGCCACCAGTTTGGCAGGTGCCACAGTGGCCTCTAGTGGCCGTTGTGTGTAAGCGCAGCCCACAAGCGCTTGGGAGGCACCGATCTCCGATGATGCCAATGGTGTCTACGGTGCAATGCTCAGGCAGCATATGGGAGCATACATTAGGAAGTTGGCCACATCCTGTCTCAGCATTTCAGCCCATGCCTTTGTCATTCTCTATGTACTGATTGGATTTGTTAAGTTACATACCACTTGGTTGCAATAAAACCTCTAAGCAGACATTGTGTATACCCAGGGCCGTCTTTAGCATATGCGCCGCCGGGGTGCAAAGATCTGCCCAGCGCCCCAAATTTAGTTTAGCTGCCCCCAAATTAACTTTTATTGAGCTTTTTTCAGGGGGGCGAACTCAACGTTTTTGAGCTTTTTGGGGGGGGAGTCACTCACCTGTACCGACGACGCAGCGGAAATAACTGCTTTTGTTTCCTGACTCATTGGGAATATTTGACGCTACGGAGTAACAGAGCAGCGGAGGGGGGGCAGGGACTTTCGCTCCATTGCTTTTCACTGCCGCAGATCGAGAGGGTATACAGTAGGTATACATTTGCCGCCCTCCGAAATTCGGCGCCCGGGTGCCCCATACCCCTTGCACCCCCGGATAAAGACGGCCCTATGTATACCTCTTGAATGTAAGCCAGCGTGCTTTGCATTTGTGTACTGCAAGCTATACTTCTTGGGTTGGTTATTTGCTCTCCCCTTTTCACTCTTCTCCGCTGACCATCCCTTTTGGGAACTGGATATCACATCATTGTGTTGTGGTGCAGCGAATCTGGATTTGTGATACACAAGTTTGCACGTTTATTGCTAGGAGAAAACGTGTTTTCTGGGCTGACTGAGAGAATGGTATGAATAATGAGTAGAAGGAGTAAGCGCAGTGTCCTTCAAAGATACCAATTTTTTATTCATTCATCCCCCCCCACCCCATCAAGATGGCTGTATCATGTGGCCACAGACCCTACCCTGGGGCAGAGACAGCAAGAAAGAGCTAGGAAGCCATGAGCGGCTATAAGCTCCACCCACTTTGGCTCTGGCTCCACCCATCATTGGCCACAGACCCAGGTTGACTTTTCCTGTGGGTCAACGGCCCTTGAAAGGAAAAAGATTACACACCCCTGCTTTACAGCAGTGCTCTTCTGACTAAGGGGGAGAATACAGATGAAAATGGTAATTTCAGGATTGATGAACCTTAAAACAGGCAGTATTAAGAATCTAAGCATACGCCATATAGGGTGTGGGGGAAATCAAGGCCAGGGAAAACAACGCAATGTCTAGGCAGCAGTATTGAACTCCAGTAATTACAAAGCACTTCACTCAGCTTCCAGAACACCCATTTAACCAGCAACCTTTCCCACTGCACAGAAATGACAATATTGGTGAATTAAGTACATCTCCAAGAGAGGCTTATTAAATTAGCCTAATACCTTATTGCATGATCAATAACAATGTATTTATTTTTTCCCCAATGGCCCGAAGTGACTTTTCATTAGGCATTTTGAATTGCCTTAGAAATTACTAGATATCAATTTAGAATACTCTCAGAAGATAGTATCCCTGCTCCATTTGCTTAAGGAAGAAAGATGAACGCCTCCTGCTTCTTGGGTGGGGAGGGAGGGCTTTTGGGGAGCACATCAGGAAAGGTTTAGCATCGGCATTGGTCAAAGCAGATTGTACTTTGGGGAACTCAACAATGTGAAATTGCTCAGCTTTTGTGAATTAGAATACAGATGCAGAATAATCCCGAGATATCCTTGGCAAGAGGCATCAAAGGGACATCATCCCATTATATCCAAAAGTGCTTCTAACCCTGATGGATATGTTCTACCTCCCCGGTCAGAGGCAGTAATGCTTCTGAATACCAGTTGCTGGAAACCACAGGACAGGAGAGTGTTGTTGTGCTCAGGTCCTGCTTCTGGGTTTCTCACAGGCAACTGGTTGGCCGCTGTGAGAACAGGATGGTGGGCTAGATGAAGAGTTTGAAGAAGAGTTTGGATTTGATATCCCACTTTATCACTACCCGAAGGAGTCTCCAAGCGGCTCACATTCTCCTTTCCCTTCCTCCCCCACAACAAACACTCTGTGAGGTGAGTGGGGCTGAGAGACTTCAGAGAAGTGTGACTAGCCCAAGGTCACCCGGCAGCTGCATGCGGAGGAGCGGAGACGCGAACCCGGTTCCCCAGATTATGAGTCTACTGCTCTTAACCACTACACCACACTGACTCTCAGCCATTTGCCTGATCTATCAGGCTCTTCTTATGTTCTCATGTTCTTAAATTAAAAGGGTTGACAGTCTAAAGGCAGCTGGTCCACGATGTTCTCGCGGTGACCCAGCTAACTCTTGCTGGTGTCAGGATTGTGTTGCTGGAACAATGATCCCACTTCTCTCCATCCCCTTCTCATACCAGACAGGGCCACGCCATGCCTAACAACATAAGAAGAGCCCTTTGGGATCAGACTAAAGCTCCATCCAGCCCAAGCATCTTGCCTTCAACCAGATGCTTACGGGAAGCCAACAAGCAGGACCCGAGGGCAACAGAGTTCTTCCCAATTCTGATTCCCAGCAACTGGCATTCAGAGAGACCTACTACCTCTGACACAGAAGGGAGAAATATAGCCCTCATGCCCAGGAGCCATTGAGAGCCCTATCCTCCTTGAATTTGTCTAATTCTCTTTTAAAGCCATCCAGGTTGGTGGCCGTCATCTACAATTTATGGGAGGGAATAAGGACAGAAAAAGAGAACATAAGAAGGTAAAGGGCAAGAATCCCACCCATTCCCATTTGAAAAGCTTGCTGAGTTGGTTGTGTGCCCCCCTTTTAACTTTATTTTTCGGTTTCTAAAAATGCAAGCAATCCCCAACCCCCTAGAAACATTCCACACATATACAATGCAACTAATACAGTCAAGTATTAAGCAAGTGTGTACATAATTTAGTGTTGATTACATCAGGTAGTTGTCTTCTATTCTTTGTCTTAACTGGTGGCCCCAGAGAGAAGCATGGGTGGTGAGGGGATGACATTGTCCTTTTCAGTTTACTGAATAAATATGTACCATACAATTTCAAAATAATATTTCATCTTTGTGTTCCTCAGCTTCGTTAGTTTCTCCATAACAGTCTATCCCACCACTGCCTCTTAGTTAGTAGCAGTTTTCACAATATTGGGTTAATATATTTCTAGCTGCAGACACACACAAAATATTTGTAGGTCATTAAAGGTAAAGGGACCCCTGACCATTACGTCCAGTCGCGGATGACTCTGGGGTTGCGGCACTCATCTCGCTTTATTGGCCGAGGGAGCCGGCGTACAGCTTCCGGGTCATGTGGCCAGCATGACTAAGCCACTTCTGGCAAACCAGAGCAGCGCACAGAAAGGTCGTTTACCTTCCCGCCGGAGCGGTACCTATTTATCTACTTGCACTTTGACGTGCTTTCGAACTGCTAGGTTGGCAGGAGCAGGGACCGAGCAATGGGAGCTCACCCCGTCACGGTGATTTGAACCGCCGACCTTCTGATCGGCAAGCCCTAGGCTCTGTGGTTTAACCCACAGCGCCACCCACGTCCCTATTTGTCGGTCATTACATAGCACCAAAATGGCTGCTGAGTCCTATTTCAACATCGTTGATGAAGTAGGCTGGCACAACGCTGCCCTTCAGTGCCTTGCCATTGCTCCCTGCTGCTCATCACCACCTGCTGCCTAAGGCAGCCATCTCACTCTGCCCAATGTTAGGGCTGACCCTTGGCAGAAGCACTTCAGAAACTGAACCAGGAGCAATACAGATCAGGCGATGGTGGATCGGGTTTTAAGGGTGCACAGGAAAACTGCAAGAGAGAGGAAAGGAGGGGGAAAGTTCTGTTACGCAAGCAGAGATCAGCTTCATAAGTGTTAGATACATCCCGTAGTAACTCCTTCTAAATGTCCATCTATACATAAATATTAGTACACACACATCTTACGCAAACGAGTGCCCTCTGATTATGATGCAATTTTAGCAACACAGAAGTGGTTATCCTACCTACAGCTCTATCCTCATATTAACCCTCTTTTAAAAACAAGTTAGGAACATAAGAAGATCCTGCTACATCAGACCAATGGGCCATCTTCTAGTCCAGCATCCTGTTCTCACAGTGGCCAAGCAGGTGTCTGTGGGAAACCCACAAGCATGATTCAAGCGCAAGACAACTCTCCTCTTCTGAGGTTCTCAACAACTGATGTTTAAGTTTATCATTGATGTGGATCAAAGAGTTCCTCTGACAGAAGGCACTTTCTGCAAGCAGAATGTGTCTCCTCCATTGGAGGAAGACTTCTTCCACTGGGGGAAACTCCTTCTTCCAGAAGAAAGCTTCAACCTTCGGATCCAACCCGTTGTATATTTTCTGTGCCTCT